>PVJS01023521.1:0-29521 GCA_004027185.1 Glis glis
GAGAGAGAGAGAGAGAGAGAGGGAGAGAGAGAGAGAGAGGAGAGAGGAGAGATAAATCACGCGCGCCCGCGCATGCGCGATGAGGTTGGCCGCGAACTCGGATCCTCAGGTCTCCGCCTCCCAAAGTACTGGGATTACAAGCGTGCGCCACCACGCCCGGCCATTATAATCATTTAAATGTTTACTTTTAAACAAAATATTGAGACATAGAAAGAAAGAAGTAAAACCCATGCCCAAGGAAAAAGCTATTAATGCATACTGTCCTTGAGAAAGTTGGGAATTACACTTTCTAGTCAAAGACTTTAAATCACTATTGTAAATAGATTGAAAGATCTAAAGGACATTATATCTAAAGAACCAAAAGTAATCTGAGAATGATAACTCACAAAATAGAGAATATCAACAAAGTTATGAATTATAAAAAGGAACAAAGTAGAAATCTTGGAGTTGAAAATTACATTAACTGAATTGAAAAATTTATGAGGAATTTAAGATCAAATTTTAACATGCAAAAGAAATAACTGGCAAACTCAAAGATAGGTCAATGGAGATTATCCAGTTTGAGAGACAGAGGAAAAAAGAATAAAGAATACTGAAGGAAGCCTAAAAGACCTCTGGGACATCATCAAGTGTACTTACATATATTTAATGGAAGTCCCAGGAGAGGAAGGAAGAAAGGGGTAGACAGAATATTTAAGTAACTAATGTCCAGAAACTTATTAAGTTAGAGGCAAAACATTAATCTATACATATAATAAGCTTAATAAACTTGAAGTTGGATAAATTACAAGATATTTATATACTTAGACACTTCATAATCAAAGTGTTGAAACCCAAAGACAAAAAATTGTCAGAGTAGCAAGAGAGAAATGACTCATCACATACAAAGAATCCTTCCTTAATAACTGAAAGCTAGTTTCTAATCAGAAACAATGGAGACCAGAAAGAAGTGGAATGAAATACTTAAAAGTGCTGAATGACAAACAGCCTTTAAAAAATTCCACATCTGGCAAAACTAACCTACAAAAATGAAGGATAACAAGGCATGGTGGCACATGCCTGTAATACTAGTGACTCAGGAGGCTGAGCAGGAGGATCACAAGTTGCAGGCCAGCTTGGGCATATTAAGGAGGCCCTATCTCAAAATAAAAAATAAAGATGGTTGGGGATGTAGCTCAGTGGTAGAATGCCCCTAGGATAAATCCCAGCACCACGTGCATGCATGCACACACACATGCACATACACACAAATTGAAGGATAAATTAAAATATTTTAAGATTGACAAAAAATTAGGGAGTTTGTTTCTAGCATATTAGCCCTACAGTGAATACTAATGGGAGTCCCTGGGGATATTAGATAGTAACTCAAATCCACATTAAAAAAAAAGAACTCTGGTTAAGAATATTTACATAGGAGCCGGGGGTGGTGGCGCATGCTTGTAATCCCAGTACTTGCGAGGCTGAGACTGGAGGATCCGGGTTCGCGGCTAGCCTCAGCTACTTAGTGAGGCCCTCCACAACTTAGTGAGACCCTGTTTCAAAATAAAGAATAAAAAATAGGGCTGGGGTGTTGCTTAGAGGTAGAATGCCCCTGGGTTCAATCCCCAGTGTCAAAAAAAGTATAAAAAAAGAATATTTACATAGGTAAATATAAAGAATATATACATTTATATAATTATATATTTAACTCCTTTAATATGATTTAGAATTAATGTATAAAGCAGTAATTATAGAACTATTTTGATGGGCACGCACATACAAAGGTATAATTTGTGACAACAGCATAAAGGGGGAAAATGGAACTATATAAAATATGTTTGTATGTGATTTAAATTAATTTGGTATATTAGTTTAAGCTAGATTGTTATGCATTATTATTTAAAGGGAAACTTTAAGCCAACCACAAAGAAAATGGCTCAAAACTTTATACTAAAAGAAATGACAAAGGAATTAAAATGGTATACTAGAAAATAATCTAACATGAAATAAGTCAGCAAGAAATTATTAAAGGAGCAAGATACATATGATATATTAAACAAATAACAAAATACAAGGCATAAATATTAATTTATCAGTAATTATATTAAATGAAAACATATTAAACTCTGCATTAGAAAAATGGAAAAAAATGATCCAACCATATGGCGTACGCAAGATGTACATGTTAGACTCAAAGAAACTAAAAGGTTAAAAGAAATAGATGACAAAGATATTCTGTGCTAATGGTAACTAAAAGAGAGCTGGCATGATTATACTAATTTTACATGAAATACTTTAAGACAAAAAGTTTTTATTAAGAAAAAGATTCTTTCAATGATAAAAAGGCAGTCCTCCAAAAAGATATAGCAAGTATATACACATGGTTGTCACAGTAGAAATCTAAAATATATAAAACAAAAACTGACATATTTGAAGGAAGAAATATACATTTCAACAATAGTAATTAAAGATATTAGCACTTTACTTTCAATAGAAGATAAAACTAGAAAGATCAGAAAGTAAACAGAGCTTGAATGACCCTGTAAACTCACGAGACCCAACAGACATGTGTATGCCCTCCATCCAACAGCAGAAGAATGCAGTCTTCTCAATTGTATATTGAATATTCTTCAGGATAGACCATAGACCATATATGAAACCATAGAACAAGTTTCAATAAACTTGAAAGAATTTAAATCATAAACATATGCAGGACTCATCTTGGCCAAATTCAAACGTGTACTGTCCTTTAAGTGATGGAGTCCTCTTCTCTTTCCTTGGCCAAACCCTTACAAGCTGGGCTGAGGATGGTTAGATATAAAATGCAATTACCTGTGAGGTGTTGTCGGCTCTTATTTTTGCAGCCACATTTTGCAATCAGCTCAGGAATATGCACATCATTGTGACAGGTGGAACAGTAGAAGAAGGCTCTGGACAATGAAAGCAAATCAAGAATGACTCATGTGAGGCTCAACACTCAGGAGGCACTGTGCTGACTCAGCCTGCATCCCCCTAGGCGGTATTTGCTTTAGCACTTCCCCCCATAAAGTAATAAAAAAATTACCTTCTGACTTCTTTTGGAGTTTCAGCAATAAAGAACCCTAATGTGTTCTTACGTAGTTTAATTTCTACAGGTGGATTCAAAATCAGATTACTGGAAATGGAAAATAAAAATACAATGATTTTTTCCCCTCTGATTTCTGTGGTAATATTTGACATCTCATTCTGTCATTACCAAGGGAATGTCTAAGTTGCCCAGTTAATAGGATTCAATCTTCTTTGATTGTCAAACACAGTAGAAAATGTGAATTTGGCTGTATTTAGTCCTTTGGTTGATTGCTGCTAAATATGCTGAGAGGAGCTGGGCAACAACCTGACTGTGAGTCACATGCACAGCAGAGCCAAGGGGAGCTGCTCCCAGCACTATGTCATGAATTCAAGATGGTCCAAACAGCTGGGATGCATGATGCTTGCTGACTTGAGCTTTCCAGGACACATAAGCCAGGACCACACAGTTGATAGTCTATGGTCATGCTCGTGGTCTTTATCCTTAGGCTACTTGCTTTAAAATGAAGTTATAGCTAACTAACCAGCTAAATTCCAATGTTTATTTTATTTTATTTTTATGTTTATTTTATTTTATTTTATGATTGAACCCAGGGGCATTCTACCTCTGAGATATACACCTAGTCCCTTTTTTTATCTTTTGGTTTGAAACAGGGTCTCACAAGGTTGCTGAGAGTCTCACTAAGTTGCTGAGGCACAGCATCTTGAACCTGTGATCCTCTTGTCTCAGCCTCCCAAGTACTGGAATTACAGGCATGTACCACTGCGCTGGAACAGATATTCCTTTTATTTACCCATGCAGGTTTTGAAGTTGTACATTTCTTTTGACCTCACTTTTGTCTATTTCAATTGCAAGATTTTTGAGAGCAGAACCTACATGAATTATGACTATTTCTACATGATTTAGACATTTTGATTTTCTATTTTATGATTTATGTGTTTGAAAATTCTGCCTTGTAAATTTGTATCCATGATATTCCTTGATGCAGTACTCCATTATAGCTTTTTGAATTATCTATCACATTTATCCCTGTTTGTCTGAATGTCCTGTCTCTATTTTCTTCAATTTTTAGAGTGAGTTTCTCTGAACTCATGTTAAATATCTAGCTACAAAGATACTGTCACAATAATATATCTGATTGCATCTGAGAGAAGAGATAAGCTTCTTTGGAGGATTTTCCCAAACTAGAATTATTGCTTGGTTCCCCCCCCTTCACAAATCATGGCCAGTCACTCTATTGGAAAGTGTTTGCCACTGGAACAAACTCATTACATTATCTGACTAGGGTCAGGCAAAAGCATTGTCTCTTAGCAGGAAACAAATTATTTCCTAAAACAACTTGGTATGATTATCTGGGGCATTTGGAGGTCTTAGAGTCTATATCCATAGGAAAAGGTGATAAAAGAGGTTTTCCCCAGTATTTCAATACACTAGCCTAAGGCCCACCCATCGAAATGTCCAGTCTTCCTTCTACCAGCAGTGGCTCTGATACATTTAGAACAGCATGGTGACCAGAACACAGGCCCTGGAGCCAGACTGTCTGAGTTCAGGTCCTGGATTTGCCACTTGGTTGCTGTGTGAGCTTGGGAAAATTATTCAACCTTTCTGAACAACAGAAAATGGAACTAATAGTTGAATTCATCTCACAGCATTGTTGTGAGGATTTAATAGTTAATGTATGTAAAGTGCCTATGGCAATGTTGGTCATGAAGCATAGTCATGTGAGAGATTGCTATTATCAATATCTTTCCCAAATCAGGATTTAATCCCTTCAATTCATCAGATTTTTCAGTGAGAAGCTAAGTCAAATCTATGTTGGAGCGGGTCACTCTTTCTCTGTGGGTAGATATTTGCCAGGTAGTGAACAGTCCCAAGGACCTCTGGAATCTGTGTGGAAATGAGCTGCTCAGTAAATACTCATGTTCCTGGTCTGTGATGTCCAAACAGTCATCTTAATACAGTTTACAGAAACCTAGAATATTACAGTTGGAAAGATTCTAAACAGCACGTGGTCCAGTAGTTTCCTAAATGCCTGTGAATAAACTCACTACATGATAGAGACTTAAAAAAAATTTCTTAGTTCCCCATCTCTGAAGATTTTGATTTTGCAAAGTCAGAAAAGGGGTTTTGGAATCTCTATGTGTTTAAAATTCTGCAAACATTTTTTATACACATCCCACATTCTTGAAGGTCAAAGACGTTACTGAAACTTCATCAAGTTTTAGACCAGTATGAAACCCAAACTGCCTGGTTTATGATTCTGAGACCTTCCTTTCCACAGGACCTGTTTCTGGTAGAAAGTCCATCTGTAGATGTTTACATATGGAGGTTTAGATTGCGAGATTTTCTTGAGCATGACACAATTGCTAAATAGAATTTAGCTAGCCAGACAATACTGTATGTTATTCTTTCCTTAATGACTTCCTTTATATGGCACCCCACTGATTCCTTTTACCTAGATACCTCTGCAACCTCTCTATACAGATCTTTTCTTCTTTGCAACCTTTCACATGAAGTCATTCCTCATCATCTCTCTGATATCACTCAAAATTCAATTTTGAATATACCAACAGCAGACTTTGTTAGGCCAGTCAAGTTCCCCTTTCATGAGATTTTTGCATCTGACTGACAAAATTCAAATTTTGAATGATTCCCTCTAATTCTAGGATTCTTATTAATGCCAATTTTGGAGCTGGTAAGAGTCTTAGAAATTACTTAGCTTTCTTTCCTCATTCTACAAATGATGAACACTTCTCCAAGGCCACAGGGCTAACAAATCATAGTCAGGATCAATATTTAGACTGCTAATTCCAATTTAGTTCAAGTTAGTCCACTAAAAAAAACCCACACATAATGCAACATAATAGCATTTCCTGCTCATAATCCTACTTAGTCACCATTTTTGTTTTTTCAGCATCTTTTATGTCCATATTACTGTAGTTGATTCACTTTTCCCCCCTTTCCTCCCATTTAGGTTTATGTATATACTGTTTGTTCTAGTTTTTCTTTTTACTACATGAGTTCTCGTCTCATATTATCCACGTATGGGTTCTCAGGACATGCTAATGGCCTGATGATGCCACCTCTTTCCTTCATGTATCATATATACCAACAGCAGACTTTGTTCGATAGGCCAGTCAAGTTCCCTTTTGTGAGATTTTTGCATCTGACTTTCTAAGGCTAGAATTTGTGGGAGAATTTTTCTCACAAATAATTCTATTTCATGGTATTGACTTATGGTCAAGACTTCCCAGCTTGGTAATGTCATCAAGAGGAACAACTCTGACAAGGTGACCATTTCTTCTCTCCCCTGCTGATGAGAGGGAACTGGGGCAGGGCCATAGGAACAAAGCAGAGCATGTATCCACTAGGTACACCATTCTAACCCAGTCGTTAAAGATGGTGCACAGGGCACCATCATAACGGGATCCTGGGTGCCCAAGAGGCTGACTCTCAACAAATGGAAAGGAGCTTAGTTATGGCTCTATCTTTAGAGAGTCTTAATCAGAAAGATTCTCCTCAAAGCAACTGAAGACATGAGAAGCCTTATTGGTACCAGTAACCACCATGAAAGAGGGACATGTGTTCGATGGCTATCAGCATGATGTTCATCTTCACGAAGCAGAGCCTGGGGAGGAAGACAAGGAGCTGTGAGGAGAGAGAAACAAGCAAGGTGCCAGGGTACAAGAATATGACCAACACTTTGTGTTGGGAACACCTTGTGCTGGGAGAAAAGCAGCACTGCAGCAGAGGAAGAAACTCTCAAACATGGAATTTCTACTTGCAAGTGAATCTCCCTGGAGTCACTCTCAGCCAGTGCCAGTGGGGACAGAGGTGAACTTTCTTACATATATCATAAGCTTCTAGGCCGCAGGGACTCTGAGTTATTCACTCTTACATCTTTGGGGATTGTCATGGAGCCTGACCTATAGTGAGCCCCCCATGAACAGCACTGAAAGAACGTTGTGGTATGAGGAATGAGGGAAGGGATTCCACTTAACTTACCGGGAAACCTCAGGAAAAGTCATTCCAGCGAAGTCATCAGAAAGACGTTGAGTCAGAATTTTGTTCTTTAGACCATTTAAGAAATATTTTTGCCAAGTCTGTTTAGGAAAAACCTGGAATACATAATTGTGCCATATGGAACATGTTGACATAGAATATGGTGTGTCGTACACACGGCTAAGCAGCAAACCAGTTTTCACTGCATTTAGGACACAGAAAAGAGAATAACACAAGACTCCAGATATGATGGTTTAGGACTAGTTTCAAAACATCTTGATTTCTACTGATAATACCATATAACACAAAGAGAAAATATTCATGGCTTCTACCTAAAATCAGAAACCTTCATAGATTCAGATAAATTCAAAGAACCAGGCCAGTCAATGGCAATGATAATATAAAAATAAAGGACAGCTGTAGGTTTCTAAATAAATGGGAGATATAAAGTAGAAAGCTCTCTTTGAAAAGGATAAATGCAGCCTGAGGAGCAACTGTTGGATAATTCCTCTCTAATCTTTACATTAGACCCCTCCTCATCATCCAGGACCTGATCCCATGAGAATTACCCCCACGCTGCTTCAATAGAGCAGGGCAGACTCCTCAGAGCCCAGAATCTCAGATGAAAGTCTGAAATTTCTATAACCTCTGGAGCTCTCTCACTGTGGAAAGTTTACGGCTAGTACAGAAATTTTCAGGTGGTCATTTTGTGGTTTGGGAATTGCCCTGCTAAAAAGGACCACCGACTTCTGGCAATTTAGTACCCTGCCCCACCTCCTCCACAACCAGACTCAGCTATAATCTCTGCCATTTTTCAATCTCTTATATTTGATTCCTTTAATGAGGACTTCCTTTTCTGGGCAGTTCATATCACTATTTGAGTCCCAATTACTAGAGACATTGGCTTGGTGCTTCTAAATCTAAATGTTCCAGTTTTTGAAAGAAGGTAAAAATGATAAGAATGAAGATGGAGAAGATTTCCTGAGTGTTTTAAAGATCAGAAAGTAAAACAAGAAGACAAAATGATTTGGGGCAGAACAATAGGAGTTCAAGAAATCCAGATGGACTAGAGCTAACCTAAATTTAAGGATAAGGCAGTGCCTCTGGACCTAGAGCCAACCAGAAATGCTCTTCAAACTACAATTTCTCACAATATAATTAATGTAATTATAATATAATATAAATATTACATTATTAAAATTATCATAACATTATAATGAATGCAATAATAATATGGCATTGATTCAAGGCCTCCTAATCTGAGTACTCCCACGTTTTACAAGCATTTACTTGGAAAAGTCAGGTCGTGAGATTAGTGACATTTATTTTATAAATAAGAGAAACTCAGGGGCAGGGCCAGTGAGTCTCTAATTCAAGAAAAATGAGATATAAAAATCTGGAGTCCTGACCACTAAGCCAAAGCCAGTGGGGTGTTACACAGCATTAAAAAAATCTCTCCCCGATTCTGCCCAGGTTAGGATTTTTGAAAGTGGGGTTCATACTTCTTTAGGAAAATATGGAGAAAACAAATATCTCTTGTATTTTACTTTATTATTATTTAAATACTTTATTAGTGCACTGTAATTATATATTATAACAAGGTTCAGAGTGTAGAAACATACATGTACATACCACTTGGTGTGTTTCCCTCTAGATCCTACATTTGTTTTATCTTATATATATATTTATTTTTTTTAATTTATTTATTGGTACTGAGGACTGAATCCAGGGGCATTCTACCTCCAAAATACACCCCAACCCTTTTTATATTTTTATTTTGAAGCAGGGTCTCACTAAGTTGCTGAGGGCCTCACTAAGTTGCTGAGGCTGGTCTCAAACCTGTGATCCTCCTGTCTCATCCTCTCAAGTACTAGGATTACAAGCATGGGCCACCACACCTAACCTGTATCCTATACTTTAAAAGCCATCTTATGGTGATTATTGGCACATGACCATTCTTAATCAGGATTAACAACTCCGAATTGGAAAGAAAGAAAAACATAGATAGGATTGAGTTTATATCTCTCCCTTCTATATTTCCATGAACGAGACAATGTCTTCATATGGCATTTTTGTTCCATTTATCTTCTTCAGCCATAGATGTTGAAATCATAGTTATTACAGCTGATACTGAAATGCTCTAACACTTTATTTGCATATTACACAGACAAAGGTAATGTCCTTATAAGCTACTGCCCAGGCCACACACAGTAAAAGCATGTTCATGGTAGCTTCCAGGCTCATTCCCTACACCTGGTGGTCATCTCTGTTTATCTGTATATTATATCTCTTTACATTCATGGAAGGAATTACAGAAGAATTCCATTTTTTCCAGCTAGCATTTTGCTCGCTGAAGCATCATTCATCTCTTTTGCTTTTCCTTAATGGCACCAGAGAAGGAACAGGAAAAGATGCAAACATTTGTGTTGAACAGAAGAAATAATGCCAACAGAGGCCAGGAGGGAAATTGAGTACACAAAACGGCAAATGTGGACTCAGAATTAAATAGAAAGGAAGGTCACTCTCTGTAGGATCTTTGGATAAGGAATACCAGGCCAGCCAAGGGTTTGAGTTCCTCTCCCAGAGCATTTCATGGCAATGGTATTTGGAAAACTACACTTTGTCCTACAGAAGTTTACCCCAATAGTCTGTTTTAACCCCTTATTTTGTTGCAGACAAAGACAGGAAGGACCTGATGTGGGAGACTGTGGGCAGATACCCAACAGTAGAGGTGCATGGTATAGTGAGAAGATTGTAAACTAGGCAGTTCTTGGTCTGCTAGTCATTAACTTACTGCACAATCAACTAGTTAGCATCACCAACCCAATGCTCATAGATACTACCTTAAAATATGAAAGGGAAAAACATACATAGTAAGCACTCAATAAGTGATCATTATTATAACTACTGCATAAACTTTCCCTAAAATAATCTGGAAAATTAGATTTTAATTATTATTTATATAATTATTTCACTTTGTTTAACATAATTATTGTTATGCTAATTATTTTGTATTTTATTCATATTTAAATATATAACTTCTCCATTAATAATGTAATATTTATTTAAGTTTCACTCTTTTTTTTTTTTGCGGTACTGGGGATTGAACCCAGGGGCGTTCTACCTCCGCGCTACATCCCTGGCCCTATTTTTTATACTTTATTTTGAAACTGGGTTTCACGAAGTTGCGGAGAGCCTCACTAAGGAGAGAGAGAGAGAGACAGGGAGAGAGAAAGAGAGAGAGAGCTGAGGCTGGCCGCGAACCTGGATCCTCTGGTCTCCGCCTCCCAAAGTACTGGGATTACAAGCGTGCGCCACCATGCCCGGCCCCAAGTTTCACTCTTAATAACTCAATGTGCTTCCAAATTTATGGATGTATTTACATTTAAAACATCCCAAAATGGGGCTAAGGAAGCAGAAATATGACTTTTGTTTTCCAGATAAATACTGCAAGAATAAGACAAGTGACTCCTTCAAGTCCAATAAAGTACCTGGAACTTCTATCTAGATCTCTCAGCTCAAGCAGAAATCAAATCTCATTTCATCAGAACTTCTTGTTTCCTCTTTTTTTTTCTTCTATTTCTGATCCTAATTTGTGGGACATAGTGATAGTGCCAAGATTCAACATCAATTTACAAAGTTACCTTTTTGTTTTGCTCAACAAATAGAGATGTTAGAAAGGTGCACAGGCCTGGCACCAAACAGCCTTGGGCCATAAATCCAAGCTTTAATTCAGCAAAACAGATTATGTTGTCCCCAGTATTCCAGTTCCAGCTGGGAATCTTTGGCAGGAAAACCTGTTTCATTATAGAAAGTAGGTCAAGCATTAAGAATACACATACCTCAAAAAAAACCTCTTTTGGATGGGTGTCTTTCATTTAATTTACTTGGAATCATTTATAGATCACTCTTGGGAATAAAAATGGTGCCCATGTCAATGGACGTGATAAGGACAAATTTGGCATTTGAAAGTGGTTTGTGTTCAACTGCTCCCATTTTTTAAAAAACAAAAATAGGTCAAATGGCTTAGATCTCTAATTCTGACCCCATTTTACAGCCTTATGTGATTAACAATCTCCTATGACTGGCAAGTCATTTTTTTTGTGTGTGTGTGGTACAGGGATTGAACCTAGGGGCTTTCTACCTTTGGGCAACACCGCCAGTCCTTTTCTGTTTGTTTGTTTTTGTTTGTTTGCTAGGTTGCTGAGAGTCTTCCTAACTTGCTGAGGCTGGCCTCAAACCTGTGATCTTCCTGTGTCAGCCTCCCGAGTACTTGGATTACAGGTGTGCATCACAACACCTGGCTAAACTTTTCTAGTTCATAGACCCATTAGATAGCAATATGTTCATGTAGTTCCATAGACCTAGAAACGAAGAGACTGAGCATGATAGAATATTACAGTACCTTGTTATGGGATTGGAGAATTTGTATGATGATTCTGGTCTTAGGGTAGTAATTCTTGATAGAGAGCACCCTGCATAAACCACAATTAGGCTCATTAAGGAAGTGTCATATTGGCTTTTCAATATAATTCAATTCAGAGTTAAGATAATGTGTGTGGGTAAGTGTAGGAAAACTTAGCATACTACAAAATTCATCATTATGTTGTTTTCTAAAATGTTCTATTTAATAGCATTCACTAAAGAGTGCCATTGTTTCAGTGACTAAATAAACCAAATCTATGAAAAGATCCTTGCTTGGTATGAGAAGACTATGGTTTTCTGGAACAAATTCTCAGAGAGGAAATAAACAGTTTCACATGGTTTAACCTTCAAACAAACATAATAATTGCAAACATATATATATGGGTAGATATTTAATTGCTATCTATACTAACTTGAATTAAGCTTGTAAAATTCAGCTTTCTCATTTTATACGTTAAAAAATTAAGATTTCTCTCCTATGCACTGTATTATGCATGGTGCAAGTTCTCAGCTGTGTCTTGCTATGCATAGAGTCATCTGCAGCTATGTATATTTATTTTGCTCTGGGGAGACTGGAAGCACACCTGGGTTAGGCACAACACCATTTCTGCTCAAAAAGAGTTGAATCTTTGCTAGCACAAGTCAAGTTCCCAGTCATACAGAGTTCACAATTCAAAGATGGTTACACTAACTCTATGCATCTTAAAAAAAACTTGCCAATAGTCATAGGCACTACTGAACCATGCATAATCTTTCACCAGAACTACCGAAGAAAAATCTCAATAAATAAAGTGTACTAATGGGGTTCATGAATGGCACCTTTGTTTTTTTGGAGGGGGAGATCTTAATTATATTGGTGCTACTTAAATAGTAACCAGTTATTTGTTTGCCTGCTTTTAAGATTCAGATAGCTATTGTCCATATAAAGTAACAGGGAAGAATACAGAAAAGCACATAGACACTTGGATGGTCTATTTTCAATTCATGTTGCATCCATTTGTACAGTCTGGAGGTGTGAGTACAAAAAATTTAGACAGAAACCAGGAAATATGATGAATCTAGTGCTGTGATAATTGACATCTTCTCCGGTTTAGTGCTATGGTCTGGGCGTTGTTTGAGTAGAGTTAAAAAAAAGTCAGCCTTGGAACATACAAACAGAGCACCAACAACTTCTTACCTCATAATGTTGGAAGTGTCTTCGGCGTGTGAATCACTGCACAAAGGGTTGGCTATAATCAGGCATGCTTCTGCAGATTCCACCTACTCTTCAAGATGAAACAGCGGCCATCTTGTTAATTACACGGGAAGTATCCTAGTGCTCCCCTTTGTGGGTTTTTTTGTGGTTTAATCATAAAGTTGCCAACAAGAAGAGAACACACTTGGGAATGGTGATAAAGATGTCTTTATATGTGGGTCATAGTTCTGAAAATGCTATGAGAACTATACAGTTCATGGACCAGATCACAGGGTCTAACCTGGAGGTAAGATTCTTTAAAATGGGTGAAGTAAGAAGTTATGTTTTTCCTACTACCTATCACAATTATTTCATGTCTAGTGATGAACAATGAGACCTTTTTCAGCAAATGCCTGTATATTCATTTGCCTTTCAGAACAGCAAAGAATGGAGGAATTTAGGAATATGCTTGGCCCAAATAAGCAGTAAGTTAATACTTTGGATTCAGAATCCTAAGCTTCCAGAAAATTATTGACATGTCTTTTATGATGCTGAGTTGTATGGAAGGGGAAGGTCATGCTGGGTCTGTCATTTTCTGCTTCAAGTCTTTATATTAACTCTACAGACCTTTGCTTTGAATTGAAATATTTCAGTTTATTGATCCTATAAAACTTAGAACACGACAGGAAGCTGACTTTGATCTAAAACCAAACTGACTAGAGGGTTACCCATTGCTCATTATTTGTAGTCCCAGTCTTAATCATGTTTCTCTTATTATAAAGCATATTAGTGTATCTAGTTGGTTAAAGCTGATGAATTCTTACCAATCTGTCTTCTGATAATAATCTTATTTGGGTGATACACTCAAACATGCTTTCGTTATTCATAACATTTTTAGATCTTTTAGACTAATAAAATAAAGCTATCATAGAAAATTTAATGCAATAAATAATTTAAATGTAAATATAGGTAAATGGTGAGGTCTAATTCATATTTCTCAAGGAGAATCAGGAAGTCAATTACTACACTTTTTCTGACCAGTTTTTAAATTTGAGGAATCCACCCCCCAATACACACACACAGTTAAAAGATCTGGAATAATAGCTTTTGAAGTAGCAATATACCATATCATCTTAATTGTTGCAGCTTAGGAAAACTAGGGAAAAAAACTAGATCTTACCGCAACTCGCCTCAGATCCTCCCACTTCAGTGCAGATCCAGAGACAAAAGTTGTATAGGCCAAGTAGCATTTAAATATGGTTTCCAGTTCCAAAGAAGGAGGGGTCCTGGATAAAAAAATGTGGTGACAATGATAGAAAAAGATAGCTGATTCTGCTTTAGAGGTGGTTATTAACAGCTGTATTAAAGGAAAATTACCTGTTATAGATTGTAATAATTCCTTTAGAGGAAATATAGTGATGATATTGAAGGAAATTAAACAACACTAATTTAGACAAGATGGATAAGTAAGGTCTGAGTACTGAGGGATGAAAATAAACTGGCCATAAAAGATAGGAGAAGAATTTCAGAGTAAAAAGAATACACCAATAAAGAGGCTTTTACAAAATTTCAGGAAAAAAATGATTTAACTTTGAATCAAGTTATGATGGTAGAGATGAAGCAGAAGAAATAGAATTTATTTCCAAGGTATAATTGATGATACTGATGAAAGTGTATACAGGGCTTGAGGGAAACAAGAATATCAAAAAACAATTCCTCATTTTCTGTTCTGAGGCAATGCACTGAGCAGGTCCTATTTACTGGGATGGATAATGCTGTTTTCTTCTTTCTCTTATTTTTATTTGTCTTGTGAGATGGAAAGAGGGGACACAAGATCCCGAGGTCACCTTTTGACAATGTTGACCAAGAGGGACACTTGAAACACCTGGGTGGAAATTTCCAGTAGACAACCAGTTGTGTGAATAGGCAGCCAAAGAGAATGTCTGGCAAAGGAAATAAACATTAGAGTCCTTGCAGTACAGATATAGTTGACCAGATTCTACATGGGTGCTTCCAACATCATGGATTTAAAACTATTTATTCATAGCCAGGCATGGTGGCACGCACTTGTAATCCCAGTACTTGGGAGGCTGAGACAGGAGGATCGCAGGTTCAAAGCCAGCCTCAGCAACTTAGCAAGGCTCTCAGCAACCTAGTGAGACCCTGTTTCCAACTAAGAAATAAAAATCGGGTTGGGGGTATAGCGTGGAGGTAGAATGCCTCTGGGTTCAATCCCCAGTACCAAAAAAAAAATATTTATTCATCAACTTAAGTACATACAATAAACACACATTTGTCCATAAAAATGTGACAGCAGATAAAATAGATCACTTTCCAAGCATCTCATTATTTCATCATCATCTCAATTGGGTTATAATGGCTAGCTCATCACTAATGTTAGCACTTTTTCCCCTCTGTTTTTTTTTTTTTACTATTTTCTAACTAAGGATTCAAATAATGCATACATTTCAAAAGAGATAGGCATTACAATGATATTGAAACAGAACTGTTGGCGGTTCATCAGTAACACCATAAAGTATTTGAAAATGCTATTGGATGTTGCATATTCAAGAGTTCAAATTTCATGGTGGGTTGTACAGAATGTTGAGCTAAAAAGTGCATGAAGGTCAAGGTGATTTCATATACAATCTTGTGCAAGATTGTAAATGTTATTTCAAACCTGGCTAACTTATTAATGAATGATGTCTGGACAACAGATTCATCATTTGATAAAAATAATAATGTTAGTTCTCTACCTATCACATACAATGAATCCCAGAGAGACTGAGTATTAAAAATTGCAATATGAAATCACAAAAACACTAGAAAAACATTCACTTAGTTCTATGAAAGAGAGATCTAAGAATGCCATAAAAGCAAGGAGCCAAAAGGAATGAATTGATGGATTCGAGTATGTGCAAATCAAATGCTTCAGTGTTGAAATAAAAGGTAAAAGATGGAGGAAAATATACATATAACAAAAGACACAAAAGGGCTAATATAAAAATATATTGAGTGTTTAAAAGTCGGTCAAGCAACAAATGATCTTCTTAATAGAAAAGGATAAAAGAAATAGGAATTTCAGAAAGAATTGAGAACAGTTGAATCACACAAAAATGTTCAATCTTACTAGGAACTAAAATAAAAAATTATAAAATAAAACATTAAGAACCCATTTTATATACCTAAACTATACTTTAAAAATCTCTTTGTATTAAATATGTTTTACCCAGTATTTGACAAATGATTTGATTTGGACACTGCTAGTGAAAAGGTAAACTTTACAGGAAAAAAAAACATCAAGGACAATCCTTTTTTTATCAATTTGAACTTGACATTTCCCATTCTGATGATGAACAGTTAAATATTAATTATAAAGTGCACCAGATGGGTGCATAAAATTATGGTCATGTATGATGATAAAAGTGTAGAGTATCCCAAATTTCAAGTAATAGGCAGTCACTTAAATAATATTAGTACCTATGCAGAAAACATTGGGCAAGATATATTCCAAAGTATTTGCACAGGTTAATTTTGAACACAAGATTGTTTTCTCTTTCTTGTGTATTATTTCCTAAAATTTCTATGAATACTACAAGTATAATTTTCTTCCACTGAACTCTTCCACACGTATTTCAAGTATTAATTTAGAACTCAGAACCACACAGATACACTTACTCTCCCAGGAAAACAATCTCAGTGTTGATTTCCCCTGACTTGTGGCGAAGAAAATTCCTCAGGAAAGCAGTCACACTCTCCACAGTTATGTTTCCACAGACCACAATGAACCTAGGCAGCAAGAACAGGAAGATGGATTGTATAAGGAAAAGAAGGACAATTGTCCCATTGCATCCCCAAGGGGATATATTCCAAGACCCCCAAGGATACCCAAATCTGCAGATGCTCAAGTCCCTCATATAAAATAGTGTAATATTTACATATAACCTGGTCACCTTCTCCCGTATACCTTAAACCATCTCTAGGTTACTTATAATATCTAATACATTGTAAATGATACATAAATAGTTGTAATACTGTATTGATTGGTAAAGAATGACAAGGAAAAAATTACATACAATTGATTTCTGATGCAATTTTTTCCAATATTTTCTATCTGTGGTTGGTAGAACCTATGGATGCATCTTCTTATCAGGATTTAAAAATGGACAGTTAGCTTATACTTGGCTCTAAATAAATTTGGTTTTGAATCACCAGGGCTGCTTCTCCAATATACAAAAAAGGCATCAGATTTCTGTAGTCTTCTAGCTCATCTCAAGCAAAGCATGTCTTGAAGCAGTTGCATTATACACAGATTTTCAGGAGTACGATCATTATTGCTAGGTTTGTCATACCTACTTATAACTTATAATGGACTTTTCACTCCATTTTCCCCCTGATTTTTGATTGACTGATACAGATTTTTTTCATTGAGGAACTGAGTCTCATAATGGTTCAATTCATTTTTCCATAGCCAAATACTATTATGGATGAGACAGCAACATATTCTAGATTGTTTCAGTTTATCTTCCACTTCTAAAATTATATAGTATTCTAAATACTATATAATTAATATAATATAATTATATTATATATAATATATATAAAATAATATAATAAAATAAATATAATTAATATTTAACTGTTCATCATCAGAATGGGAAATGTCAAGTTCAAATTGATAAAGGATTGTCCTTGATGTTTTTTTTCCTATAAAGTTTACCTTTTCACTAGCAGGGTCCAAGTCAAATAATTTGTCAAATACTGGGTAAAACATATTTAATACAAAGAGATTTTTAAAGTATAGTTTAAGTATATAAAATGGGTTCTTAATGTTTTATTTTATAATTTTTTATTTTAGTTCCTAGTAAGATTGAACATTTTTGTGTGATTCAACTGTTCTCAATTCTAAAATTCTCAAATATAAAATTCTCAATATCTAAAATTATATAGGTTCAAAAATATGAGTCCTATGGACAGACATCTATGACAGGTACAGAAATCTATGTTTTGTGGTAAAAAATAGCTGTCAGTTTTCTTAGACTTAATGCAATTAAGCTATTTTCCTGTTAGTCATTTAAGAAAATTGAAGGCATAATTCTAGCCTAAGTTAACCTTAAATTTTCCAGACACAATTTAGCATGGCTGATTTAGCATGTGTTCCATGTACCTTTCCTGAGATGAATGGGGTCAGACTTTGACTTATCTAGTTTATCTCATTGCTTCTCATTATTTATTTTTCATTAATTTCATCATATTTTTCCATTCCTTCTTATACTCCTTGGTCAATAATTGATGTACCAACTGTGTTAGGAAATCACTGCAAAGGAATTTATCTCCATTGTGTCTTTTCTTATGGGAACCAAATAAAACAGAATCACATCAGAATTGAGGGTTCCAATCCACACTTTCCTTTTTAGATGTGAAAAAACAAAACTGAAGCTAAGGTAATAGGAATCCACAGAGAAATAGGAGAAAAGCAACTCTGCCTCCATTTCCCTCTTGGGTATGGATAACTGTGGCCTGGACTGAATCACTGTAGAAGACGATAGAAGTTGCTCCTTACTGTAGTAAATCTTTGCCCCCTGAATAAGCTCCAAATGGTTCAGGAAAGTTTTATGTAGGACCACTGAATTACACTAATTATTTTAAATGTGAACCATGGCTTTAACTTGATCCATTATGTAAAATTTGCCATAAGTCAGGTGCATGATGGAAATGAGCAAGATGATTAGTAATAAATACAAAAAAATAGGTAGTGATAAGGAATGTAGAAATATTGCCATAATATTGACAGCAAATTATAATATTATCTACCATTTTAGTTCTGAATGTTATCAGAATTTAAATGGAGTTACTTTGTGTCTATTCTATTAAAAAAAATAGAGCCAGGAGGTAAGAAAGGAAGGGATCCTACATATGACTGCACAGTGATAGCTATCATAAAAGATTCTGCCAGACCATAGTCTTTCACAAAGTGCACCACAACCTCACACTCACAAAAAATTACTTCTGCAAGGACATTTGTGTAGCCGCTGTCCAACCTCACACTAGTACCACCTGTGTTATTAGTCCTTGTAGCCAAGGATTATTATTTCAAAATATCTTATGCAATCCTCCTTATTTCACTTTTTAATTTTATATTTTTACTTTTTAAGACTAGGGTCTCACTGTGTTCCCCAGCCTGGTCTCAAATTCCTGGGTTTAAAAGACCCTCCCACCTCAGCCTTTCAAGTAGCTGGGACCACAGGCATGCACCACTGTGACCAGCTTCCATTTCACCTTTATAAACCTCCCTTTGTCCAGTTGCAGTGGTACACACCTGTAATCCTAGTACTTGGGAGGCTGAGATGGAAGAATCACAGGTTCAAGGCCAGCCTCAACAACTTACCAAGATGCTCAGCAACTTAATGAGATTCTGTTTCAAAAGTAAAAAATTAAAAAAAAAGGACTAGGGGTGCAGCTCAGAGGTAGAATGCTTCTAGGTTCAATCCTCAGTACCACAAACAAAACAAAAAATAAAAGCACCTCCCCTTGCCTTTACCTCCTTAAGTATGCTCATAGCTTACTATAGCACATATATTTCCACTGCAAATCTCTTCTATTCCCAGTTAAATGTCCTTATTGTTTGAAAAATCTCTCTCTCTCTTTCTCTCTCTCTCTCTCTCTCTCTCTCTCTCTCTCTCTCTCGCTGATTTTTATTTAGGTTGACAGTTGGCAGTAGTTTGTATCAAGTGGCAAATATTGTATTCACATGGTGTTGATTCTAGCACAGCCCTCTTCAGTGAATTTAAGGACCTTGACAATATAGTCATCCTTGGTTTTGTAACTAGGCCAGGAAACAGACATCCAGAATGAGATATGTGACTGGTAGAATATCTTAAACTATAGAAGTTTTACTTGAAAAGCTACTTACTTCTTTCCTTTGACCACTTCATAGGAGCTGGTATATTTCCTCTGGTTAGCAAACAGGTCTACCATTTCAGGGATGTAGTTTGCAAACAGTACCTAAACAAAATAATCAGATATAACTTTAGGGTTCATTATTTTAACAGACATTCACAAATTCCAAGACTACCAAGAAGAGGGCACCTATAATTTTCCTTCCTTGGGCAGGGGTTATGACAGTGAACTGAATTTTAAAAGGGAAACCTTCCTTCCTCCCTTCCTTCCTTCCTTCCTTCCTTCCTTCCTTCCTTCCTCTCTCTCTCTCTCTCTCTCTCTCTCTCTCTTTCTTTCTTTCTCTTTATTTCCACTTTAGCCTATGGATTTGGTTAACATTTAATAAAATGCCTTTCAGCATTCGAAGTGATAAAAGCAAAGACAAGTAGTATGGTCACTTTCCTACCACTTTTGCCCCTTCCTGACTTAAGTTCTTCTAAGAATTAAGAACTTTCTTCTTAATTCTGACTTTGCACTATTTGGGCCTTGGAAAAATGCAAGCATGTGGGATTGAGGGGCTTAGGGGATAATGACTGAAAGGATGTAATGCTGTGGAGAGTGGAGAACTCTATTATGGTTTTCAAGGAACTAAAAGTCGCTAAAAGAATAGGAGCCTTCTTTTGCCCTCACTACTCTCCTGAACCAAGCATAGACATCTACTTATCTGAAATTAAATGCTGACATGCTATGAACTTACTCATTTGGGCTGGATGGAAAAGAACTTTCTTCAGATCACATCTCAACTGCCCTTCCTCTCTAGAAGAAAAACTTAAATTTGATGGGCAAAGATGAAGGAAGACAGGTTTGCTCAAATCAATGCAGAGACTAATAAAGCAAGTCTGCTCCCTTTTCCACTATCCTTCATCACTGGAAACCAAGCATCATGGGATCCAGAGGATGCAGTTTGGAAAATATGGGGTCTATGAATCTTTTCATTTTAATAGGACGCCTCCTCTAAATAAAGCAACATTCATTCTCAAACCTATATTGCTTTATTTCTCACCATTACTCAAATATTTTTTGTTTATGTGGCTATATTTCAAAGATATTAAAAATACTCTTCACCAAACTCCCCAGGGTGAAGAACATGATGAAGGTCCGTCCTAGGGATGTCTTGGCTACCACATCTCCAAAGCCAACAGTTGACGTTGTTGCCATTACCAGGTAAATGGACTCGAAATATGATATATTCTGTGAATTTCTACCTTTGAGCCAGGGATCACCAGAATTTTCCACCTGTCCAAAGAAAGAAGACTTAGAAAGCTCTTGGAATGGAATTCAAGGGAAGGTTTAGAAAGAATAGGCAAAACATTGGACGGATTTCACTTAATTCAATCCAGTTGACAAATTAAGTGATTCTCGGGATGCTGTCAGGACTTTGCAAATTGTAGTGATGGTAAAGCCCTTGGTTTTCTTAATTGGGATTATTGCTGAAACCTGAGGGGACATGCTCCTTGAGCTCGGTATTTGGAATACTCCATCGTGGGCGGCTCTCCCCATCTTTCTTTTCATGAGGCACATCATTGCATCCTGGAGCCCAGAGACCCCAAAGGCTCTGAATGAACAGTTACTATTCATCCTCATTTTCTAAACAGATCAGAAACATCATTAAGAGAAGAAGCACTGAAGTGAGCTCTTAATTTCAGTGAGGTTAAGCATATGAATACTAGTGTCTAAGGAAAAACAAATAAGCTTTCTAAGTTATTTCCCTCTTCCATGTAATAATCTTTCCAGTGATTAAAAAATATATTTTTCTCCAGATGTGGAGGGAAACACAAGTGTCATGTGCATGTATGTTCCTATCATTCTAAATCTTATTATGATGTATGATCATTTGGTGCACTGTGATCATATATCATGATGAAGTTCAGAGTGATAGAGGCATACATACACACAAAAGTATATTTAAAAATATTTTCCTCTGAGCCTTTATATTTTAAGGAAACTAAGTTTATATTCTTTTTGTATTAAATAAATAGAATTAAGGCATTTACACTTATAGTATATAAATTTGTTATATATATATATACAAAATATATAATGCATAATAATTATACATCATGCATTATATATAGTGTATGTTTATACTTCTCCATAATTTACAAGTGTATATTTATATATCATTTCTATTTTTTATTTTGAGGTATTTTTTCTAGATACTTTATGTTTCCTAGATGTTTTCTATTTCTCCTTAGCTATACAGATGATAAAATTTTGCAGAGGTCTGAGGAAAGTAGGTTTTTTGTTTTGTTGTTAAAAACTGGAATGGAAATTAGAAATTATGCAATTTGCCCATGTATTTGATTGCTTTTTAAAAGTGATATGCCAAGTGTGGATACGTTCCTAAGTTTGATGGGTGGGTTAAAACTCCAAAATAGGAAAGGCGTATGTCCATATTTAAACTCCATGACTAATAGTAGATATTGTTACAAATCTACTCCCACTAACTTCTGGAATATTTGCTTTTTTAAAAAGACTGGTATACATTATAAGAAAACCAAGTTTAAATCACTCATAGATATTGGAAAAGTTTTCTAGAAGCTAAAACCCCATAGTGTCTTTTACAACATATTGGTACAGGATTCAATATTGTACCTGTTTAACATGTTGTACAGACTAAAACTAAATTAATTTCAGTCTGGAAGTCTCCTTCAAAATAATTTAAATAACTATTTTAAAGTTTAACTCACTGTCTTTGGGAGAATTACTTCAGTTTGTCAAATCCCTTCCCATTTCCCCAGCATCTCCCTAAACCAGGCTCATGGTTTACGGGGGGGTGGGGGGAGCGGACACCTTCAGCTGGTCCACCTGTTCACTATGCTTTTCCTGTGAATCATGTTGACACTGACCCTTTAAGCCAAGATTGGAAATAAGTCAAGGTCAAGATAAAGGATTATGGACCAGTGTTAAGATATGGAATCATTATTTCACCCCCATATTTCAAAACCAAATGTTATATTTTTAAATTTTATGGTTCAACCTTAAATAAGATATACTATGGAGGAAGATGATACAAGGACACTATCTCCTCTCTTCTCACCTCCATTTGTATTTGTTTTGCTGTATTTATGTGGTACATTTACATTCTAATCTGTGATTATAACTTCCTTGGTTATGCCATTTCTATTTTACATTTATTAAGTAATCAGTACCACTACATTCTATCATGATAGACACCACCGTGTCCAGCTTTGAGATACCTTTCAAAAGGGGCTCATGGTGCTATTTTCCCTTGCATGCTTAAAATTATGGGATAGGTTACATTTTCTTTCATGCAAACTTCATGGACACTTTTCTACTGTCTTCTGATATTAATTGATGCCTGTTTTAGGGTTTCCCTCCCTTCTATGGGCCTGCCTTTTGTTTGCTTGGATACTCTCCTTTGTCCTTGAAGGTCAGCCACTGCTCCAAAACATGGTTGGATTAATAATTTAAGGTCTTTTTCCTTAAATACAGTACACCTTTTAATCTACACATGCAAGACTTTATTTTCAAGCACTTTTCTGGTGCCATTTGTTGTGTCCTTTTCTTTGGGAATATTGATCATAGTATGTTGGATAAATATTGTCCATCTTCTGTGTTTCTTCTCCACAATCAGGTAAGTATCTGTCCTTTCCCAACACAGTGTTTCTGCTTCATCCTGCCATCCCTATTTCTGAACATGTTTTCATCACATTTGCTACATTTTGCTTCCCTCTAATGTGATTTCAGCTTCACAACACTTTTTCTTCTTTTTCTCTGTTTTCAGCCCATTCTTCAATTCCCACTATTGTTTAATAATCCCTTAGTTGAAATTTTATAAATCTTTGTATGAAGGATCATTTTAGTTGTTTCTAAAATATTTATTTATGTTTTTTCAATTATGGAGGGCTCTTTCTTACCTTTTCCTTTGTTCCTTTGGGCAAATTATCATATAATTATTGATGTCAGAGCCATTGCATTATGTGACTATTGTTATACTGGTATTTCTCTTCCCTCTACCTTACCTTTTTGTAGTTCTGGCAGAATTTAAAAGCTTAAGACACCATGATGATTTCTCTCTAGCTAATACTCATCTTTGAATGTTATCAACTTTTAGCTGAAGGATAATGTGAGTATGGGAGGGTGATGAGTTGGGACGATCATAGCTTTTAGTTTGGTTTGTCATTTTTCAACAATATCTACTATTTTCTTAAAAATTCTAGTTTTTGGTCCTCCAACTTCACTCTGGTAGCCCCTGCACCCACCCGGGTTTCGACATCTTCCCACGTCGCCTTGGCGTCCTCCTTCGTCACCCCTGCGGCCCCCTCACCCGCTCCAGACCCCGGTGTCCTCACGCATCACCCCAGCGGCCCCTGTGCTAGGTACCAGACCTCGGCGTCCTCCCACATCACTCCAGCGGCCACTATCCCCACCCCGGGCCTCAGCATCCTCCTTCATTACCTTGGGGGCCCCTGTGCCCACCCCAAACCTTGGCGTCCTCCCGCGTCACCCCGGTGGCCTCTGCGCCTGCCCCGGACCCTGGCATCCTCAGGTGTCACCCCGGTGGCCCCTGCGGCAGCTACCAGACCTTGGCATCCTCCCACATCACCCCAGTGGCTTCTGGGCCCACCCCAGACCTCGGCGTCCTCTAGGGTGACCTGGGCGGCCCTCCGCGCCCCACCTCGGACTCCCACGCCCTTCAGCATGACCAGGACAACCCTTCGTGCCTGGCCTCAGACCCCAGTGTCCTCCTGCACAACCCAGGCGGCCCTCTGTGCCATGCCTCAGAACCTAGTGCCACACTGCGGGACCCGGGTGGCCCTCCAAGCCTGGCCTCAGACTCTGGGGACCTCTTGTGCATCCCAGGCAGCCTTCCGTGCCCTGCCTCGGACTCCGGCACAGCCACTCGAGACCCAGAGCCTGCACCTCTCTCCCCCACGTGGGAGCCTCTGTGCCACGCTTCAGAGCCCGGATACCCTCCAGCGCTGCCACCCAAGACCTGCACGACTCTCCAGGCTGTCTCTGAGTCAGAGCACTCCCCGGCACTGCCACCTGAAATCTAGGAGCACATGCTCTCCCCGGGACCCACCCGCGATCCTGTGCACCCCTAGGCACCACTACACAATATCCACAGCCTGCACCTCCCAAGGGCCGTTCAAAATCCTCAGAGCAGCGCATCAGAGCCCGGGCAGCCTCCAGCGACACTGCCCAAGACCCAGAGCACCTGTGCATCCCTAGGGGCCTGGGTGACCCCCAGGTGCCTCGGAAAGAGGGCACCTTCTGGCACCGTCACCCACGCCTCAGTGCCCACACCCAACACTGCACCTCGAAGTGCTCCTCACATGCCAACACCAAGCTCTGGAGCCTGCATACTCCTCCACACACAATACCACACCCCAGCCAACCGGACAAGAGTGATCCACAGCCTGCAGCTTACTGACCCAATTGGGACTACAGGGACCATCAAGAGGTCTCATACACAGAAAGGAAGATGATGCAGAGGCAACAGAAAAACAAAATGGAAAACACCAAAAATACAAGAATGAGAAACAGTGAGGAAACAAGAAACACCCACAATACATCAACAAGTGAGATCACTGACTCTGACCTGCAGGAAATGCAAGACGGAGAATTCTGAATTTTGATCTTCAGAATGATGAAAGGCCTCAAAGAAAGAATAGAGGAGATGAAGGAGGAAGTTGAGGCTTTAAGGAAGAATCAGAAAGAAACTCTGAACGGAATGAAGGAGTCAATAAAAGAATTAAAGACTGCAATAGAAACCAACTCTAGTAGGATCGACCACATGGAAAACAGGGTATCACTCCTGGAAGACAGCTCATTCAAAACTGAAAATATAGTCAATGATATACAGAAGATATTACAACAACACACCCTGGCCATTCAAGAAATACAGAACAATGCCAGACATCATAATCTAAGGATAAAAGGCATTGAAAAATGTTTAGAAACACAGACCAAGGGTCTAAGAAACCTCTTCAAAGAAATAATTTCAGAGAATTTTCCGAACATAGAGAAAGATTTGGATATTCACATACAGGAGACATATAGAACACCGTTAAGACAGGACCAAAGAAGGACCTCACCTCATCACATAATAATTAAAATGACTAACATAGAGGCCAAAGAAAGAATCCTAAAAGCAGCAAGAACAAAAGAACAGGTGACGTACAGGGGCAAAACAATAAAAATCACCCCAGATTTCTCAACCCAAGTCAGGAATGCCAGGAGGGATTGGTATGAAGTACTCCGGACCCTGGAAGAAAACAATTCCAACCAAGACTGAAATACCCAGCAAAGCTATCATTTAAAATTGATGGAGAAATAAAAATGTTCCATTATAAACAAATATTTAAAGAATTCATGAGGACCAAGCCAACACTAGAGAAAATCCTAAAAGAAATAAACCACAAAGAAGGAAAAACAAGCAATTTTCAGAACCACAGGAGAGGTGAACTACACCAGGTAGGCAACTAAACAAGGAGATTTATCACTACAGCAAATAGAAAATAAAACTCAAAATGATAAGAAACAAAAATCATATCTCTATAATAACATTGAATGTCAAAGGACTCAACGCCCCAATTAAAAGGCACAGACTGGCAATGTGGATCAAAAAGCATAACCCAACTATATGCTGTCTACAAGAAACTCACCTTCTAGCCAAAGATACTCATACGCTCAAGGTAAAAGGATGGAAAAAGATATACCATTCAAATGGAGATCGAAAACAAGCAGGGGTAGCAACGGTTATATCAGACAAAACAGACTTTAAGCTAAAACACATCAGAAGAGACAAAGCAGGTCACTTCTTACTAATAAAAGGAACAATCCAACAAGAAGATATAATAATAGTAAACATTTACGCCCCAAATGTGGGCACACCCACATTCATAAAACAAAGACTTTGGGACATCAGGTCCCAGATAGACCCAAACACAATAATATTGGGAGACTTCAACACACCACTCATGCCACTAAATTGATCCTCCGGACAAAAGATGAATAAAGATTGTTCAGACCTAAAGAAAACTATAGACCAAATGGATCTAATAGACACATACAGATTATTTCAACCAACAACATCTGAATACACATTTTTCTCAGCTGCCCACAGAACATTCTCCAAAATAGACCACATACTGGGTCACAAAGCAAGCACCAGCAAATTCAAAAGATGTGATATAATTTCCTGCATCTTCTCAGATCACAATGAATTGAAACTAGAAATTAACAACAGGAAGACAAAAAGTAATCACATAAGTACATGGAGACAGAACGATACACTCCTGAACGAGGACTGGATCAAAAAAGAAATAAGGGGAGAAATAAAAAAAATTCCTGGAATTAAATGAAAATAGAGACACAACATATCAAAATCTATGGGACACCTGGAAAGTGGGGTTAAGAGGAAAATTTATATCACTGAGTGCCCACATAAGAAAAACAGAAAGCATCCAAATAAATAACCTAATGACACACCTCAAGGATCTTGAAAAACAGGAATAGTCACAGCCCAAAGCCAGTAGAAGGCAGGAGATAACTAAAATCAGAACAGAAATCAATGAAATAGAGAATAATAAAAAAAACAATACAAAGAATCAACAAAACAAGAAGCTGGTTCTTTGAGAAGATTAACAAGATTACAAACCACTAGCTAACCTTACCAAAAGAAGGAGAGAATCAACTCAAATTACCAAAATCAGAATTCTTCCATACTCTTTTTACGAGGCCAACATCACATTAATACCAAAGCCAAATAAAGATACCTCAAGGAAAGAAAATTACAGACCAATATCATTAATGAACATAGACGCAAAAATTCTAAATAAAATACTAGCCGCATGCATTCAAAACCATATTGAGAAAATTGTACACCATGACCAAGTTGGTTTCATCCCTGGAAAGCAAGTCTGGTTCAACATATGCAAAAGAGTACATGTTATCCACCACATAAACTGAACTAAAAACAAGAATCACATGATCATTTCAATACATGCGGAAAAAGCATTTGACAAAATTCAACACCCATTCATGTTAAGAACTCTACAGAAAATCGGAATAGAAGAAACATACGTCAACATCATTAAGTCAATATATAAGAAAACCAAAGCCAACATCATATTGAATGGAGAAAAATTGCCAGAATTCCCCTTAAAATCAGGAACAAGACAAGGATGCCTACTATCACTACTCCTTTTCAACATAGTCCTTGAAACTCTTGCCAGAGCAATAAGACAAGAGAAGGATATCAAAGGAATTCAAATAGGAAAAGAAGAACTAAAATTATCTTTATTTGCAGACGATATGATCCTATACCTAGAAGACCCAAAGAAGTCAACCAAAAGTCTACTAGAGCTTATTAACAAATAGAGCAAAGTAGCAGGATCAACCTAAAAAAATCAGTAGCTTTCATATGTGCCAACCATGAATCCACTGAGAAAGAAATCCAGAAAACAATTCCATTCACAATAACTTCAAAACCAATCAAATACCTAGAAATAAACTTAGCCAAAGAGGTAAAAGACCTCTACAATGAAAACTGTAGAACACTGAAGAAAGAAATCGAAGAAGATCTTAGAAGATGGAAAGATCTCCCCTGTTCTTGGATAGGCAGAATAAATATTATCAAAATGGCCATCCTTCCAAAAATGATCTACAGAGTCAATGCAATCCCTATCAAAATACCAACATCATTTTTCGCAGAGCTAGAAAAATCAGTCATTAATTTCATATGGAGAAACAAAAGACCCAGAATAGCCAAAGCAATTCTCAGCAATAAGAACCATGCAGGAGGCATCACAATTTCCGACTTCAAATTATACTACAGAGCTACAATAGTAAAATCAGCATGGTATTGGCACAAAAACAGACACATAGACCAGTGGAACAGAATAGAAGATACAGAAAGAAGTCCACAAACTTATAGCCAATTGATTTTTGACAAAGGTGCCAAACACATACGTTGGAGAAAGGACAGTCTTTTCAACAAATGGTGCTGGGAAAACTGGTTATCTACCTGTAGAAAAATGGAGCTGAATCCTTACCTCTCACCCTGCACAAGAGTCAACTCAAAATGGATCAAAGACTTGGAAGTTAGACCAGAGACTGTGAAATTATTAGAAGAAGCCATAGGTCCAACACTCCATTATATAGGCACAGGTAGAAACTTCCTCAACAAGACCTCCAAAGCACAGAAAATTAAAACAAGAATTAATAAGTAGGATAGCATTAAACTACAAAGCTTCTGCTCATCAAAGGAAACCATCAAGAGCTTAAAGAGAAAGCCTATGGAATGGGAGAAGATCTTTGCAAGCTATCCCTCTGACAGAGGTCTAATATCTAGGATATATAAAGAACTTAAAAGACTTTACACTAAAAAAACAAATAACTGATGAAGAAGTGGGCAACTGAAATGAAGAGACACTTCATGAAAGAAGAGATACAAATGGCCAATAGATACATGAAAAAATGTTCAACATCATTAGCAATCAGGGAGATGCAAATCAAAACTACTCTAAGATTTCATCTGACCCCAATTAGAAGGGCAGGCATTAAGAAGTCAAACAACAACAAATGTTGGTGAGGATATGGGGAAACTGGGACTCTTCTACACTGTTGGTGGGATTGCAAACTTGTTCAACCACTATGAGATCAGTGTGGAGATTCCTCAGAAAACTGGGAATGGACCCACCATATGATCCGGCTATACCACTACTGGGTATCATACCAAAGGGATTGAAACTAGAAAACAACCGTAATATATGCATACCCATGTTCATAGCAGCACAATTCACAGTGGCCAAATTATGGAACCAACCTAGATGTCCATCAACAGATGAATGGATCACAAAATTATGGGAAATACACACAATGGAATTCTACTCAGCAATAAAGAAGAACAAAATAACAGCATTTGCAAGAAAATGGAAAGATCTGGAGAACATTATGTTAAG
>PVJS01023522.1:0-29516 GCA_004027185.1 Glis glis
TGTGTGTGTGTGTTACTGGGGATTGAACCCAGTGGGGTGGTGGCTTCTACCTCTGAGCTACACTCCCATCCCTATTTTATTTTTTAAGTTGAAACAGGGTCTCACTAAGTTGCCGAAGGCCTCACTAAGTTTCTGAGGCTAGCCTTGAACCTGCAATCCTCCTGTCTCAGCCTCCCAAGTAGTGGGATTATAGGTATGCACCACCATGACCAGCTAAACCATAGAAATTTATTTTTCACCATTTTGGAGGCCGATAGTCCAAGATCAAGTCTCAGTAAGGTAGGTTTCACTCCTTGGCTTCTTTCCTCTTGGCTTAAAGGTTGATGTGGTCTCACTGTGTGCTCACATGACCTCTTATTTGTGCACACACACCTAAGACAGAGAGCAAACTCCCTAACATCTCTTCTTTTAAGGAATTTAATCTCATCAGACCAAAGACCTCATGACCTCATCTAACCCATTATCTCCCAAAGGCCCCACCATCAAATACCATCTCCCTTGGGAGTAAAGGCTTTAACCATACATTTTGACAGGCCATGAAAATTCAGTAAACAACACAAAGTGAGGTCTAGCTATATATGTAAAATCAGAAAGGAATTTAAAAATGTGGGATGTGTGAGGTTCCCTAAAGTAGGACCATTATTTTTGCACCTTTATGATTTTATATATATTCTTTCTTCTTTTAAATCTGAATCTATTTTCTGCCTTGGCTTCCATTAAAGACAGTATAATTGATTCCAAGATGGCGACTGAGGGAGAAACTATGTTGCGATCTCTCTGAGATGTAGATCTCAAACGCCGTGAAAGCGACAAGAGAAGAAAAGCAACAAAAAATTGAACTAAACAACAAAAAATTTGAAACGCGACGGAATCAAAGCCAGAAGACAAAATGGAGGACAGTAAAAATCTCCAAATGCCTTACCTAGGGAACTGCGGCGGCGCCATCTTGGTCAGCCCATGCTGGCGGCTACCAGCATTGCAGCTTCCAAAAGCTGCCAACAAAGAAGCCAGAGACCTGTTGTGCATCCAGCAGCCGCAGAACAGCAGCAACGAAAGCGAGCAGCAACTCACTCCACGCTGGACAGAGGCCCGAACTGCAGTGGCAGTGGCAGTGGCAGCGGTGGGGGCGCCATCTTGGTCAGGCCATACTGGTGGCTACTGTCCTTGCGACTTCTGCAGGCCACCAACAAGAAGCCAGTGACCTGTTGTAAATCCAGTAACTGCAGGTCATCAACAACGAAAGTGAGCAGCAACTCGCTCTACTCTCAACAGAGACCCGAATGCCCGGAAGCCTGATCAGAACCTGTAGCAGCGAGGCTGAGCCCAGCCCCTCCCCCAGAGATTAAGAGTAGCACTCAATGAGACCATAAGTCAATAAGCCACCCCAAGGGGAGACCACCCAGTGTAGCCACAAGGACTCGCATGGCAAGCAATAGACTTGCAGGGTCTAGACTTTATGGACTACCCCTATGGAGGTGGGAGTAGGGTCTGCTATAAAACGCAGTAGACGCACGGATAAGCAGACAGCCCCTGGCGACATTCAGGTGGGACAGACCTACAGCCCGCAGGTTGTATCGCCCTTGCATGGTTCCCAGGGATCACCACTGGATACACAGTCATGGTACCTAGGGGAAAATTAGACCAACCCAGCCTTCTCTGTGGAAAATGCGAAGTTTTGTGTTTGCACAGGGTCAGGTCAAAGTGACATGCCCCGCTTCTGTAGGCAAAGAGAGACCCAAGCCCAGGGTCACACTCTGGTGACACTTGCCATATGTGTAGACAGAGAGAGATACAGGGACAGTCCCAGTGGAGAACGCAAAGACCAACAATTGCAGTGATAGGATCACTAGTGGCACTCGGCACCTGCAAAGGCAGTGAGAGGCACCAGGCAAGGGTCCCAATCACTGAAGGAGACTAAGAATTGGGCCTGCATATGGATATTATACCAAGCAAGTGAGAATAACCATTCAATAAAGGCTATTCACCTTTAAGGCTCACCTAGTAGCAAATATCTACATCTAGAATAAGATACTATAAAGGGAGAGAGATTATACATAGGAAAGATACAGAGGGAGAGAGAGCTACAAAAAGCAACAAAGATATAAACTTAAGAAATCTGAAATCATGAGAAGGAAGAATAGCAAAGAAACAATGAGCTCACACAACTCCACAACAACAGAACCTGCCAAAACAGAAGTGCAAACATTGCCAGAAGGACAATTCAGAACTTTAATAGTAGAAATGATACAGGATTTCTGAAAAGTATTCAGAGAGATCCTGAAAGTAATGAAGAATCAAATAAACAAAGAATCTGACACACTGAACAGAAATCAAAAAGAAGCTCTGAAGGAAGAGAAGGATGCAATAATTGAAATGAGGGTATCAATACAGACCATCAACAATAGACTAGACCACATGGAAAACAGAATCTCACTCTTAGAAGATAACCTCTCCAAAAATGAACACATAGTCTATAATTTAGAAAAAACAATTCAACAGCATAAATTGGACATTGAAGAGATCTTGGACAATCTTAAAAGAGCAAACCTAAGAATAATAGGCATAGAAGAGGGAATAGAAATTTAAATCAAAGGAATCAATAATCTTTTCAGAGAAGTAATATTAGAAAACTATTCAAACATAGAAAAAGAGGTCGACACACAGATACAGGAAACATATAGAACCCCTAATAGACAAGATCAGAGAAGAGGTTCACCATGCCACATAATAATTAAATTGACTAATGTAGAGGCCAAGGAGAGAATCTTAAAGTCAACAAGAGTAAAAGACCAAGTAACATTCAGAGGCAAACCAATAAGATCACTCCCGACTTTTCAAACCAAGTCATGAAAGCCAGGAGGGCCTGGAGCAACATATTCCAAACTCTGACAGGAAACAACTTCCAGCCAAGATTTATCTTCCCAGCAAAGATATCTATCAGATTTGATGGAGAAATAAAAACCTTCCATGACAAACAGAAGCTAAAAGACTTTATGTCTTCCAAACCAGCACTAGAGAAAATACTCAAAGGAATTAATCACAAAAAAGAATTAATAAAGAAACACCAGAACAAGAGAAACTGATTTCCAACAAACGAACAACTAGGCAAAGAAGAAAAAACACTACCTCAAACATAAATTAAAATTCAAAATGTTAGGAATTAAAACTCATCTCTCAACAATCATGCTGAATATAAATGGCCTCAACTCCCCCATCAAAAACATAAGGTGGCAAAGTGGATTAAAAATCACAATCCATCTATATGCTACCTTCAAGATATACACCTTACAAGTAAAGATACACACAAACTAAAGGTGAAGGGATGGAGCAAGGTAATCCATGCTAATGGAACTCTAAAACAAGCAGGAGTAGCAAGTATGATATCAGACAAATTAGACTTCAAGCCTAAACTTATCAGAAGAGACAAAGCAGGTCATTTCTTACTGGTAAAAGGAACAATCCAACAAGGGGATATAATGATAGTCATCATTTATGCCCCAAACATAGGTGCAACCACTTTCATAAATGAAATTCTTCATGACATTAAGTCACACATAGATCCCAATACAATAATATTGGGAGACTTCAACACCCCTCACACCCCACTAGATCAATCTTCAAGACAAAAGGTCAGTAAAGATGCCTCAGACCCACAACATAAACCAAATGGACCTACTAGAAACATACAGAATATTCCACCCAACTACAGCAGAGTTCACATTTTTTTCAGCTGCTCATGGAACCTTCTCTAAAAAAGACCATATTCTAGGCCACAAAGTGAGTACTAGCAAGTTAAAAAATGTCATGTAATCTCCTGTGTCTTTTCAGACCATAATAGAATGAAACAAGAAATCAACTATAAGAAGACTCAGAAAAACCTCATAAACATGTGAAGACTGAACACCACCCTGCTGAATGAGGAATGTGTCACAGAAGAAATAAGGGGAGAAACTAAGAAATTCCTAGAAGCAAATGAAACAGATACACAACATACCAAAATCTCTGGGACACTCTGAAGGCAGTATTAAGAGGAAAATTCATAGCACTGAGTGCTCACATAATAACAGACAATCACCAAATAAATAACCTAATCACACACCTCAAAGCCTTTGAAAAACAGGAATAGTCTAACTCCAAAGCCAGTAGAAGACAGGAAATTATTAAAATCAGAGCAGAAATCAATGAAGTAAAGAATAAAAAAATACAAAAATTCAACAAAACCAAAAGCTGTTTCCTCGAAAAAATAAAGTAGATAAATCACTAGCCAACCTAACCAAAAGAAAGAGACAATTAACCCAAATTACTAAAATAAGAGATGAAAAAGGTGATATTATCACCGACAGTGCAGAAATCCAGAAGATTACCAGGAACTACTTTGAAAAACTATACTCCAACAAAATGGAAAACCTAGAAGAAATTCACAAATTTCTAGACACATACAACCTTCCTAAGTTGAATCAAGAAGATATGGAAAATGTAAATCGACCAATAGCAATCAAAGAAATTGAAGCAGCAATAAAGAGCTTACCATCAAAGAAAAGCCCAGGACCAGATGGTTTCTCAGGTGAATTTTATAAAACCTTTATAGAAGAACTAATCCCAATACTCCACAATCTATTCCATGAAATAAAAAGAAACAGGACTCTCCCAAATACATTCTATGAAGCAAACATCACATTAATACCAAAACCAAATAAAGACAGCTCACGAAAGAAAACTATAGGCCTATATCATTGATGAAGTCAGATGCAAAACTTGTAAACAAAATACTACCAATGCACATTCAAAACTACATCAAGAAAATCATACACCATGACCAAGTCGGGTTCATCCCAGGGATTCAAGGCTCGTTCCTCATATGAAAAACAATCTATGCAATCCACCACATAAACAGAACTAAAGACAAAAATCACATAATCGTTTCAATAGATGCTGAAAAAGAAATTGACAAAATCCAACACCCATTCATGATAAGAACTCTGCAGAGAATCAGAATAGAAGAAACATACCTCAACATCAGAAAGGCAATATACAATAGGCCCACAGGCAACATCATGTCGAATGGGGAAGAACTAGGAGAGTTCCGCTTAAAAACAAGAACAAGTCAAGGATGTCCAGTATCACCACTCCTTTTCAATATATTACTAGACTGTAGCCAGAGCATTAAGGCAAGAGAAGGAAACCAAAGGAGTGCAAAAAGGAAAAGATGAAATGAAACTATCTCTCTTTGCAAATGACATATTATATTTAGAAGACCCAATAAACTCAACAAAAAGGCTTATAGAACTGATCACCAAATTCAGCAAAGTGTCTAGATACAAAATCAATATTAAAAAATCAGAAGCTTTTCTATATGCCAACCATAAATCCATTGAAAAAGAAATCCAGAAAACATTTCCACTCACGATATTCCCCAAAACAATAAAATACCTAGGAATAAACCTAACCAATGAGGTAAAAGACCTCTACAATGAAAATTATCAAACATTGAAAAAAGAAATTGAAGAAGATCTTAGAAGATGGAAAGACCTCCTATGCTCTTGGATAGGCAGAATAAATATCATCAAAATTGCCATTCTTCCAAAACTGATCTACAGATTCAATGCAATACCCATGAAATTACCAAGGTCATTCTTTACAGACATAGAAAAATCAGTCCTTAAATTCATTTGGAACAACAAAAAAAAACAGAATAGGCAAAGTCATTCTCAGTAGCAAGAATCATGCAGGAGGCATCACAACATCTGACTTCAAACTATACTACAGAGCCATAGTAATAAAAATAGCATGGTATTGCACAAAAGCAGACACATAGACCAATGGAGCAGAATAGAAGACTCAGAAATAAATCCATACACTTATAGCCAATTGATTTTTGACAAAGGAGCCAAAAACATGCACTGGAAAAGATATCCTCTTCAACAAATGGTGTTGGCAAAACTGGTTAACCACATGCAGAAAAATCTAAATAAACCCCACTTTCTCACCTTGCACAAGAGTCAATTCATGATGGATCAAAGACCTGGAAATTAGACCACAGACCTTGCAGCTACTTGAAGAGGGCATAGGTCCAACTCTTCAACACATAGGCACAGTCAAAAACTTCCTCAACAAAACCCCAAAGGCACAAGAAGTTAAAAAGAGGATCAATATGTGGGATTGCATTAAACTGAAGAGCTCCTGAGCAGCAAAGGAAATTATCAAGAACCTCAACAGAGAGCCAACAGAATGGGAGATTTTTGCCAGCTACTTCTCTGTTAGAGGACTAATATCTAGAATATACAGAGAACTCAAGAAACTCACAGCTAAAAAACCAAACAATCCAATAAAAAAGTGAGAAAGTGAACTAAATAGACACTTTACAGAAGAAGAAATACAAATGGCCAATAAATGTGTGAAAAAATGTTCAACATCATTAGCAATCAGAGAGATGCAAATCAAAACTACCCTGAGATTTCACCTAACCCCAATTACAATGGCAATCATTAAAAACACAAACAACAACAAATGCTGGAGAGGATATGGAGAAGTAGGAACTCTAATACACTGTTGGTGGGATCGCAAATTAGTGCAACCACTTTGGAAAACAGTGTGGAGGATCCTCAGAAGAATGGGAATGAACCTATCAGATTATCCAGCAATACCACTTCTAGGCATCTACCCAAAAGGACTGAAACCAAACTACTGGACCAATGCGTGTGTATCTATGTTTATAGCTGCACAATTCAAAATTGACAAACTTTGGAACCAGCCAATGTATCCATCAACAGATGAATGGATCACAAAACTATGGGATATGTACACAATGGAATTTTATGCAGCCATAAAGAAGAATCAACATCATTTGCATGAAATGAATGGAATTAGAGAACATTATGTTAAATGAGATTAGTCAGTCACAAAAAGTGAAAAGTCAGATGCTCTCCCTAATATGTGGAAGCTAGGGAGAATAGGGCATAGGAGGGACTCCAGACAAAGATGGAGAAAACCTTAGATGAGTAAAGAAGGAGAACTAACTGAAGGAGTTGGGAGGGGGGAAGAGGGAAACATCCTAATGCACAGGATGTACATACACACACTTATCAAATTCAGCTACTATGCTGAACATGAGAAAGAGGGAAGGGGGATGGAATGGGGGCGGGAATTGGGGGAGGGCCAATTGACAGATGTGTGCATGTATACTTCTACCACCCTGAAAACCATCAAGATGTATGATTACAGTGCACCAATAAAAAAAATGAAAGCAATAATGAAATAAAATATACATACTTAAAAAAAACAGTATAATCACTTAATGAGAGTTGCTCATGTGCCAGACACATCATCTCCAATCACATCTTCATCAAGCAACTGTTACTATCTTGATGTCATAGGTATAGAACTTTTGAAGAACTTGACCAATGTCTTGTAACCAGGATCTGAACCCTGGTCCCTCTGACTCCACGTTCTTCACCTCCACCTGTCCCATTAGACTCCCTGAAACTAAGAAAATAAGACACCAACTTAGTTGTTACCTTTTCTGATAAATTTTACTCACTATGCTTTTTGAGTGAATTTTTCCTGATTTGTATTTATATAATGTTTCTCACACATTCCCTTTATAATAGACTTCTCATTGTATTGCAGCTAATTTTGATCACAACAAAGACATGCCATGGAGTGTTGTATCAATCCCATCAGCCTGGAAGTAGGCACATGGTAGTTATCAAGATAATTTCCAAAAACAAATTTAATTTTAAGCCTGTATGTGAATATTTAGGGAGTAAATTGTTTATGCAACATTCCCATTTGATTTCAATCTATTTACTCTTTATGGACTCTTCATTTTAGGTTTTAATAGTGTGTGTGTGTGTGTGTGTGTGTGTGTGTGTGTGTGTGTGTGTGTTGCTGGGGATTAAAGCCAGGGGCATTCTGCTTCCGAGCTACACTCCCAGTCCTATTTTATTTTTTAATTTTGAAACAGGATCTCACTCAGTTTCAAATGTCCTAAGTGGCTGAGGCTGACTGTGAACCTGAAATCCTCCTGTCTGTCTCCCAAGTACTAGGATTACAGGTGTGCACCACCATGCCTGGCTAGTTATCAAAATTTTAGTAGTTTAGCAAAATAAGCATTGCTTTTTCTTTGAGATTTTACTATAGAATAGGGATTTCTGTAAGTGTTCAAAAATTTTTAAATCACAATATTTGTAAACACTGGAGTATAACAGATGTGATGGTAACAAACCTAGGAACATGATTTAGCATTTCTTTTCATTTCATCATTTGTAAAATTATGAAAACAACATTTATCCCCAACCAAATTAGTAAATTTCTTTGGCTTGCATGTTGCATATTCCCCTCCAAGGGGGACAATTACTATTAATAACTGCAGAGATAATTAGGTGTAAATCAATTCTTCATTTACATTTTCATTGCACATGTATATATCAGTTCAAGCATTAAAATTCAGTGTGTGATTATTGTAAAACTTCTGAACTTATGTATAAAGCTGATTTTTACTTTTGAATAAAAGAATGCCCAGAGCCGCCTATGAAATTGGGTGCCAGAATTTCTTGGATAATTGTCATGTAAATGATGCAATGTGATATAGAGAAAGGAACACTCTGTTTTAACTTCTCTGGGGCTCTGTTCTTTCTCTAGAAAAATATAATTGAATTCGGTTGGAAACCTCTTTGAGTTCTGAGATTCTAACATTCTATGATTATTCTTTTGAAGGAAAAGTTAAAATATTGCAATCATTTCTTTTAATATAGTTGCAGCCTAATCTCAATTTATAGACCTTACAGCTTGTGATAATCAATTTGTGGTAGTCCCTATTACTATGGTAACATTATTTTAAAAGATACATTTTGTGTTCAGATTGCAATTTTTCTACTGTGTTACTTGGTGTGAGTCACTTGGGCTCTGTTTAATGTAATATTTTTCATTTGTAAAGTAGAGATGGTTGTAAGAAGTAGATGAATTAGTATACACACACACACACACACACACACACACACACACACACACATACACACTAAGCAGATATATAGGTGCTTGGCATATGTAGTACCTGACACAGACTTAACACTCAACTAAGTACAGCTATTTTGTTATCCTTATCTTATTGGTCAAATACTGTTTCCAGATATCCCTTCCTCCATTCATCTTTAAATTCCTCATTATCATAATAGTGTGTTCTATGAGAGAGGGGCGGACTAAGGCTCCACTTTCTGTGACTTCTAAACCAGGAGGATTGACTTTCAAGTTTTTTATTCAGGATAAGATCAGTCTTCCATTGCTCTTTTTCTTTTTTACCCCTTTTATCATTCAAAATCAGTGAAAAAATCTCATACCCATTTTCAATCCTATTTTACATAATGTTGGTTTAGTATTCTGGATTTTTTGGTGATTTTTCAATAAAATATCTGACATATATATTATGTACATATGCCACATACTAACACATTATTGTGTCTTTCCAATGACTATGTTTTAATATTTCATCTATTATTCCTAAATATTTTGAAGAATGATGGTCTTTTCTGTTTGTGTATTACATATTAATAAAACTGTACGTATTTCTGGATTGGTTGATTTGTCTGTTAAGAGGTAGTTCTATTTACACAATGATGAGAATTCTCTCCCTCATCCATTTCTGAAGAGTCCAAACCATTAACTTGTCTTTCAGGTCTTGATTTTAGTTAAGAATTGTTTACGTGGGGCCAGCAACTTTAATACAAACCGCAAGATCACAGTTATAACCCCACACTGAAACAACTTCTCCTCCTCTATTTTCTATAGATACCGTACATCACAATCTCATTTATTAGCATATCAGCACAAATTATCCCCCTTTGTAAGGCATAGTAAATGGTCTTATCTTGCATTAACCCATGATGTAACTCCCTTACCTCCTTTTAGTTCATCGTAAATATTCTTCTCTAATTCAACTAGAGAAAGAAATATGCTGAGATCTGTAGCTCTTGATTTTAAGCCTTTATACCTATGTTTATCCACTAATATTCACAATTGGCACTGGAGAATTCAAACTATAGGTATTTGTGTAGACCTATATATACATTGTATATCTGTATCTATTTTTAATGAACACATATGGTTATATATGTTATCTATAAGCCAGGGAAAATTAGAAAATGTATGTTTTCTTTGAGTTTGCCTCAGTAGTGAAAATTCATGATTTTTATGCATCTGCAAAATAATATATAGTCTTTAATTGTCCCTTTACTTTCCCATTATATAAATAACCGAATGATGTCTCACTTTTTCCTTTTTTACAATTTCAATCGAGGTCCATTCTTTTCCACTTTCTCTCCCCATTCTGTCCCTTTGTGTCTTTTCTTTGTAGGACTCAGTATAAGAAATATGTTCAAATAACATTTCTGCTGAAAATATCTAACTCTAAGAGAAGTGGGCACTGTGTGTATATATACAGCCCAGTTGTGACTGAATGCACCAGCCAAGCCTATCATTTCTCAGAGGCCCCAAGGGTGGTCCAGGCGTGTGCGGAAAAGGGCGCATCGTGTTTCCTGTTTCTAGTCATCTTCCTGTGTGCTGCCAACCCTTTACATTATAAGGTTTTTTTTTTTAAGCATTGCTTTTCCCCCTTTAGTTAACTCATATTTCTGGCATATGGACAGTACTCACATATTTTTTGTAAAGAAATGTTTCAGTTTTGTCTTGTATGTTGTTGCTAAGAGCTTATCAAGAAGAGCCATGAGCCTAGTTTACTGCAGACATCACTGTGTTCTCTTGTCAGAAGGTCATACACGACAGGGGGAGAATTAGGAAGAGCCTGTGGACGGCTGAAAGTGTAAGTACTCTCAGGTTTCTGAGCAATCGCACATGATTTGTGTGTTCATGCAAATATTTTGAAGACAGCAATTTCCCCCTTCCAATGCCTCTCTTCTGAAGTTAACTACTAAGTGAAAATTTTTGAAATGAAAAAGCTATAATAATTCTTATCCAAGTCCATCATTTATTATCAAAAGAAGAGAAAAACAAATATAGAACAAACGATTCTCAAATACTCTTGCCTATCTGGTTCTTTTTTTAATTTAATTTTATTTTACTTTGAAAGGACCCCTTCCCCCATCTCTCTGGATCTACTGTCTGTGGGTCCCAGGTGTTTCTGAGATTTAGATTAATAAAGACACCTCAAGGCAAGAAGACATTCTGAACATCATTAGTAAATGTCCATTCCTTTTTTGAGTAGATGAAGTATAGCCAGTCAATTTAGAGGTGTATAAAATGACCCCTAAAGCCCATTTCAGTTTTGAGATTCTATTATAAGGAAATAATTAAACAGTGCAAGTTTCTAGTGTGTACACCTGCTCTCCTTATGTTAAGGGAATAGCAAGATGATATATCCCAAAGGGAGAACAGACTAACAAATAGACAAACTGGAGGTGGTGCCGGCCCAATAGTTTGAAGCATTGGCTTCACAATTTGGGCAATAAAAACACAGTCGAGAGCCGGGCGTGGTGGCGCACGCTTGTAATCCCAGTATTTTGGGAGGCGGACCTAAGGATCCGGGTTCGCAGCCAGCCTCAGCTCTCTCGCTCTCTCTCCCTGTCTCTCTCACTCTCTCTCTCTCTCTCTCTCTCTCTCTCCTTAGTGAGGCCCTCCGCAACTTCGTGAGACTGTTTCAAAATAAAGTATAAAAAAAATAGGGCCAGGGACATAGCACGGAGGTAGAACACCTCTGCGGTCAATCCCCGGTACCGCAAAAAAAAACCACAGTCAAGCCAAGTATGGTGACATATGCCTATAATCCTTGTACTTGGGAGACTGAGACAAGAGGAACATATGTTCATAGCCAGTCTCAGAAACTTAGAAAAGCCCTGTTTCAAAATTATAAAATAAAATATGGCTGGGGTGCAGCTCAGAGGTATAATGCCTCTGGGTTCAATCCCCTGTACCAAAAAAAAAAAAAAGACACAGGAGGCTGAGACAGGGGGATCACAAGTTTGAGGCCATTGCATGGCAACTTAGTGAGACCCTATTTCAAAATAAAAAATAAAATAGGGGTATAGCTCAGAGGTAGAATGGACCTGTGCCCAACCCCAAGTACCACAAAGTGGGGAGGGCAGCAAGAGCCCTGTACATGTATTTTTTTGACACCGTATACCCTAATATGATGTAAAATTGCAGTGCACCCAAAAGATAGATATTCCAATATTAGTAGAACTAGAAAACACCTTGAATCTGGGATTAAAAATTATATATATATATATATATATATATATATATATTCGGTACTAGGGATTGAACCCAGGGGCATTCTACCTCCGGGCTACACCCCCAGCCCTATTTTTTATTCTTTATTTTGAAACAGGGTCTTACTAAGTTGTGGAGGGCCTCACTAAGTAGCTGAGGCTGGCTGCAAACCCGGATCCTATGGTCTCAGCCTCCCAAGTACTGGGATTACAAGCGTGCACCACCATGCCCGGCTTATTTTATATTTTAATATAGTTGGAACAACATGATTTATTTCTTTACATGTGTATACTGAGCCTAGAACCCAATGAACATTTCCCTAATGCTAGTGGACAGTAATCTCTCCCTGCCTAGTGATTACTAAATCTCACCTGCAAAAGAGAGTCAAGTGGTAAATACCTATTCCTTTTGTGACCTACTCATTTCATGTCTTGCGTGGATACAAAGGTGACTGATGCAAAAGAATTGAAGCAAAACCGTGTCTCTCCATCTTTAATATAATTTGTGGAGCTCAATGTTTCTGAATGGTGAACCAGTCTGAAAAAAGATAGCTTAAATGGAAGGCATGGAACAAGATGATAGGTTATTACCCTTCCCTTTAATATGAACTTCAGTCAACGGATGGCTGACTGCTTGGCCACTGGAGAAAGGAAATACCATGCTGTATACTTGCTCTGAAAAGGGGTGTGTGAATGGAAGATTTTCAGAAATGTCTGCGGGCTGGAAGCTAGGACATCTTGAGAGCTTTCCCACTTATGACCTTTCGCTGTGCCCATCGTGGATGGCAAGGAATGTCAGGACGCGCCAAAGGCAATCTTCTAAAGATCATTCAGCAGGGGCTGATAGGAAAGGGAGCTGACCTTTCCTACAGCACCGTTCCTCTGTCGGTGCCTCACGGACACGTGCGGGCAAACCCCGCCTCCAGACACTCTGATTTAAGGGGAAGAGGAAGATATTTATACATTTTTATTCTAATTCAGCATTCTCAATCTTTTGTGTTAGTTTATGACAAACAGTTTATTAAAATCATTTGAAACCCTCTAGAGTAGTTATATATATGACTATATGTAGTCAATTTATGTATGTATATACATTGCAGAAGAAAACAGAAAGAAGTCACATGTTTTCCCCTACTGCGTGTCTGCACACCTCGGATCGCAGAACTCATTCACCAACACAGAACAGCTGGTCACAGGGTTGACTGTGGATGCTAACTTCTCTGTTTTGCTCTTGCTATAATAACTAGGAAGGCAGAAATTCTCTCAGTAACAAGTGTCATAGAGGCAAGTTTTCCTATCCACAATACATACATGCGTATTTATATCATGCTATTAAGTGTGCTGTTTTATTAAGCTTATGTCTTGTAAGTTTTACATTCTTCTGGGAGAAATTGCTCCATTTTCCATAATCTATTGGCTTTCTAACAGTCTACAATTCACTGAGGCAGGTAATATTAGCGTAACAATGTCAGTGCAGGTAGATCATTCAGGCAGATGTAGTACAGAAACAAAACAGAATTTCTTGAATTGTACTACGGGTTTAAATCTATTAGATAAATTGCACTTTATATGTAAACCCTCATAAATATCATTTGGACGGCAGAATTAGAGATTTTGTTGTGTTTTCATCATGCGTCTAGTCAATTAATGAGGCAAACAAATGATGATTCTTAGTGCACTTCACAGTCAATAAGGGTCACAAGGAGAACTCATTTTCCTTTTTTGAAATCTGCGGAACAGAGAACAAAGCTTCAGCATCTCCTTAAGATTTGTTTTAGCTGGGTGTGGTGGTGTGTGCCTGTAATCAAAGTACTTAGAAGGCTGAGAAAGGCAGATTGCAGGTTGGAGACCAGCCTCGGCAAATCAGCAAGACCCTCAGCAACTTAGTGAGACCCTGATTCAACATATTTTGTATTTGTTTCAACAAGTATGTTGAAACAGGCTACAATTTATAGCCTGGTAGAACATTCATGGGTTCAATCCCCAGTACCAAAGTAAATAAATAAATAAATAAATAAATAAATTTGTTTTGGCAAAGGGCCTAGTGCATTTTCAAATTGTTTCCTACTACACTCAAGATTTAACATGAAAATGTATGATACTCTACCCCATCTTAGTGATGCCCATATCAACTCTCTTCTGTTATGGAAGGTTCCAAAATGTATTCTGAGGAGGGAATGCCGCCATTCGACTGCAGCATGACATCGACCCCAGAAGAAACAGATGACACCACTTCAACAGTCGGTGACCATGGAGAGACTGGAAAGAAGCCAACTACATCTTGAATTAGTGATTTGTGATTGTTAAGGAAACTGTAAGAAAGTAACTTAGAACAACAGAAATGTGTTGTCTCACACAGTTCTGGAGGCTAGAATTCGTAAATAAAAGTGTTAGCAGGATTAATTTCTACTGACGACAGGGAGGGAAAGATCTGTCCTAGGATCGTCTCCCTACTTTGTGGATGACCATCTTCACCCTTCATCTCTTTACATGGGGTCCACCCTGTATGCATCTTTTTCTCCAAATTCCCCCTTTTTGTAAGGCATCAGTCATATCGAAATAGGAACTCATCTAACTCCAGTATGACCTCATGATAGCGTAAGTAATTACAACTGCAACAACCCTATTTCTAAATAAGGTCACATACTTTTTCTTAAATATACTTTTAATGGTGCATTGTAATCATACATCATAGTAAAGTTCAGAGTGATAAAGACATACATGCATATAGCACTTGGTGAGCTTCCCCCTGGATCTCAAACCACTCTCTCCCCTTCCCTGTATATGATATTGAGATTGGCATTGATAATTTTTATATGTACATTGCATCATTTGAAGGCTAGAATGTGAATATGAACTTGGGGGATAGACATAATTCAAACCATGGCATTTGTGTATTTTAAGGACATTCTCTTGATTGAAAAAGGATATGAGGAGGTATTCAACATCATATAGCCTCAGAGATATGAAAGTAAGCCATGGTGAAATACTATTACGTTTCACACATTGGCTAAGGAACCACATGTCTATCAATAGTAGGATGGATGTGTGAATTGTTGAATATTAATAGTAGAACATTTCACAGCAATTGAAAAAGAAAATGACTAAAAAATTAAGCACCATACAATGTGGCCAACGAGCCTCTCATCTATTGCTAATGGGATTATAAAATGGCTCAGTCTGAAAAAACTGTTTGCGTGGTCTACTAATATCACTTATCCTATGACTCAACAGTTCCACTCCTAGATCTGTACCAAAGAAAAATGAGGACACATGCTCAGAAGACAAGAACGTTCATAGAAGCTTTATTAATGATATCAAAAATCAGGAAACAACCAACAGCTCCTTTAACAGTAAAATGGATAAATGAATTGTGATATTTTCATAATAGAATACTACAGTGATTAAAAATAACAAACTCTTGCTACATGTAATGTCAGAAATGAATCTTCCAGACATGATTTGAGAAAAAACAAAATAAATTATTACATACCATAGAATTCCATTTGTATGAATTTTGGAAATAGGTAAACCTAATAAGTGTCAAATATTAGAATAAGGGTTACATTTAGTAGGGCGCAATTGACTAGGAGGGGAGTGAGCAGAGCAGGGTGGTACCCTTAGTCTTCTATATTTTGGTCCACATTGTGGAAAAATGGCTAAATATATATGGAAGATTTCATTTTCTTTGCATATGTGTTATACACCTTTAACAAATCACAAAAGTACAATAACAACTGAAAAGGAGATCATGTGACTTACAAATACGGTTCCTATTGAACCATAAAGAAAGGTTAAAAAATAAAAGCCAATTAGGCAGCATTAGTCTTATCCTCCAGTTTTAGGATTTTATTTCAGCTACAGTATGGACTAGGGAAATTCTCACCTTCCTTGAGAAAACTCTTTGCTCCCTACCTGCTTAGGTTGGGGGTGGTGGTTGTGAGGTGGCCCCTCCCTCACTTTTGGCCCCACCCCAGCTCTCTCCCAGACACCACACCTACACTGCACTCTACTAATTCAACATGCATCAGGAAATTCCCATTTTATAATGGGTATTTATGGAAAATATAGGGCTCAGGGGGATGATTAAGATGTTCCTATATGTTACATTTATTTTCAATCTGTCACATTTGAATCAAAATTCAAGGCCCAGGCCTGGGGCATTTGGGTTCATACCAAAATACCAGAAGGGGAATATTTCGATTGGAATGACTCAGGCTACTCACCAAATATTTACACATCCTTTCACGCCCTTAACTCTGCAATGAAGAATTTGTGAATTTGGAGATGTTCCAAAATCATATAAATCCCTCTATTTTGAATTCAAAACCAAACTTTTTGAAAGAGAAGACTAACCCTTATTGAAAACCTTGGGAACATTGTTTACAAATGTCAGAACATAAAAATTCTAAATAATTTACCTAACACTTCCTGCAGTTCTCCATAGAAGGAAGGCAGCCACTATACACTCACCACTTTAAGAAGTCTAACCTGAAGAAACTGCACATACTGTGTGTGTGTGTGTGTGTGTGTGTGTGTGTGTGTGTGTGTGTGTTACTGGGGTTTGAACCCAGGGGCAGTGTACCTCTGAGCTACACCCCCAGTCCTATTTTTTTAGTTTGAAACAGGGTCTCACTAAGTTGTTGAGACTGTTGTCTGTGATCCTCCTGTCTCAGCCTCCCAAGCACTGAGATCGTAGGCGTGAAATACCACACCCAGCTCAGACTGCACATACTTTTGAGTTGTGCCTAGAGAAGACAGAAGCTCTTCTCGAGTTCATCAACTAGTGGACAGATGTATGTTCTAAGAAATGTGGCAGAAGCCGGGCGTGGTGGCGCACGCTTGTAATCCCAGTACTTTGGGAGGCGGAGACCGGAGGATCCGGGTTCGCGGCCAGCCTCAGCTCTCGCTCTCTTTCTCCCTGTCTCTCTCTCTCTCTCTCTCTCTCTCTCTCTCTCTCTCTCCTTAGTGAGGCCCTCCGCAACTTTGTGAGACCCGGTTTCAAAAGAAAGCATAAAAAATAGGGCCGGGGGCGTAGCGTGGAGGTAGAACGCCCCTGTGTTCAATCCCCGGTACCGCAAAAAAAAAAAAAAGAAATGTGGCAGAAATCTTCCTTTTCTACTTTATTCTCTTAATCAATTTTCTAATTAATCATTTTTTTTTTAGCTGTAAACTCTAGATTGCCTCAAGGAAGCCATCCTCTGACTACTAGCTGCTAGCTGAGAAGGAACTTAGAGCTTTTTTTTTTTTTTTTGGTCCTGGGGATTGAATCCAAGATCATTCTACCTCTAAGCTACACCCCAGCCCTTTTTAATTTTGAATTTTGAAACTCACTAAGTTGCTGAGTCTGGCTTGAAACCTAAGATCCTCCTGTCTCAGCCTCCCAAGTACTAGGATTGTAGGCATGGGCCATTACGCCCAGCTACTAAACTTTTTAGTTAGGATACTCTCTGACCCTCTTCAGGGACAAAGGGACTGAAATATCAAGAAATTTAAGGGATAAAAATGCATTAAAAAACTGGGTCAAAAACAATGAAGAATGGAAAACAACAATTAAACATCAATTATTTTAGGAAAGTAATTTTAGTAGGATAATACTGGAGTTAATGCTTTGAATTGTTTTATTAAAATTTGTAGAAATGACTGAGATGATTGTGTGGGCTAATTTGGGCTAAGTATAGTCCCTTTGTAGTTATTTCAAATACTGCTGATGTTTTTCTTTTTCTCTTTTTTTTTTTTTGTGGTACTGGGGATTGAGCCCAGGGGCATTCTACCTCCGAGCACACCCCCAGCCCTACTTTTTATTCTTTATTTTGAAACAGGGTCTCACTCAGTTGCGGAGGGCCTCACTAAGTAGCTGAGGCTGGCCGCGAACCCGGATCCTCTGGTCTCAGCCTCCCAAGTACTGGGATTACAAGCGGGCACCACCATGCCCGGCCTTGCTGCTGTTTTTCTTAGACTTTTTTCATCCAATTTAGCAAAACCACTTTACTGCTGTTGAAAAATGCTGTTAGCCATGGCTGATCATGGTTCACAATACAATAACAATCAGGTTTGATCCAACCTACTTTCTTTCTCTGTCTCTCTTTCTTTCTTTTTTTTTTTTTTTTTTTGTACTGGCATTGAAGCCAGGGACATTCAACCTCTGAGCTAATATCTTTTATTTTTATTTTGAAACAGGATCTCACTATGTTGCTGAGGCTGGCCTCAAACCTGTGATTCTCCTGTCTCAACCTCCCAAGTACTGTGATAACAGGCTTGCACCACCCTGCCTGGCTTGACCCAGCCTCCTTTCTCTTTCTATTTAATTCTTGTTCTAAGACCTGGATACCTAGCCCTAGGGGTAGCTGTTTATGGCAAGAGCAACCCACTCTGTATTCTTTCTGGTTTAGGAGAATCCAGGTTCCCTAAACCCATTGTCTCTTTACATACTCTCTACATCACTGACGTTCTCCAAAACAATGCATGTTGCTGCCCTGTGTGGGGAAGGACAAGTGTGATGGCTTCCTAAAAATTTACCAAGCTCAATTTAAACGATCAGCTTTTATGAAGGTATTTTAGAAACACTGTAATACTGGAAAGTTCAACAGCTTCGACAATTGAAGGTGGCAGTCCACCTCTTTCTGTCCTAAGTATACCATATAGTGACTGGCTCTGCTTCTTTGTTGCTGGCCTTGCTTTGTATATTAAAGACAAAATTGGTTAAAGGGTAGGGCGATGGAAATCATCCATCAATGTTTGCTCTGCTATCTCTGAATCCAGGGTCCACAGCTGTGACGTTTTGGTGCATCTCTTGTTTCAGCAGCTGTGTATGTGAAGGTGTATGTCTTCTTGATACTGTGAGGTAGATAAGTTATTAAATCGACTCTTTCCTCTCAAGAGGCCTCTGCCCTTGGAGCTTCCTGTAACATATGTAGTAGTTTTATGGCAGGAAGCAGTATAGAATTGGGCCCAGTGGGGATACTTTTATTAGAACCCAGCATGTACTAAATAAAACCCTCTTGCAGTTGGGACAATTTTCGAGCTCTCTTACTTATGAGTGCATCTCTAATTCCCAAGAGCCCGTCTCATCCCTGCACACAATGCTGCCCGGGGAAATGTCAGTTGACTTATGTAAGTAAACCATGATGGTGTTTTATTGTGCATGACTAGTCTATTAGGGGATAGATTCATTATGTAGTAGAGACAAAGGTGTTTTTGCTCTCTCAGTATTCTGATATCTAAAGCACTATTAAGGGTTTTTAAATAATGTATGAGCAAGTAGTGGACCCGTTCCCTTTCTGGGTCTTTCCTCTCTGGTCTTCAAATCAGATCCCTGCATTGAGAGTGTATGAATTCCCCATTGGCTGAGTCCCTGGACAGCATACAGAATTGAATACTGCTGAAATCACTTTCCTCTGCAGCTGCAACACAATGACCGGAAAATAGTTTATCAAAGACAAAGAAAACGTGTTTTATAAGAGTACTTGAAAGGAAAAACTATTCCCACTATATCAAAACATCTCATCAAAGAAAACGTATCTAGGAAATTATGAATGCATAGATTTTTCTAACCTCAAAAAGTAATCTGTTCATGCCTTTGTTCATGCTGATATATTCTGATGACCCTCTGTGATATTGTGCCTTGATGTTATAAACTTTTGGTTGTTGTTTTGTTACCCTGCATCTGAAAAATGCTGAATAGGTGAGGTCAGAAACCATTATCTCTTCATTAATTTATTAACTGGATATGTGTTGAGAATTTAGTTTGTGTATAAAACTTTGCTAAATGCTGGGACTTTGGGAAGGGGTGTAGGAAAGGCAGAACTTAACAAAGACTGTTTTGCTGTTGGAGACTGCTTCCTAAGCCTTTTTTTCCTTGCTAACAATGTATGCACAAATCATTGTTGCTGTCTGAAACAACTTGGCATGTAGAAAAAAATGTAGGTGATATATATAGCATCTGATTATTTTAATATCAAAGGTTATCTAAAATAATGGGTGAAAACAACCATGTTTTTTATATGCTTTTCTGAGCTATCAATTTAGAAATAATTTCTCTGGTATCAAACCAATGCTGCTTTCTTTTCAATCAGAGGAGAATATAATTAGAAATGCTTAATGCCAGTAGAAGCACAATAATGAATTTGAAAACCTGTCCATTATCTTACAAAATCCACATAAGACATGTGCCACCTGCATATAAAACAAAGCTGTTTAATCAGTATGACTGAAAGATCCGCAATCCTGCAGGCAGAAAAGGCTTAGTACAATATTGTCCTAGTGATGAGAATAATAATTATATGCCATAAAGAATTATGCAAAACCTAAAAAGCTAGCTATAGAAGTTAATGTTTTCTCCTGAATAATTAGTCACACATTGATTACTTTAATGTCCTAGTCTAGGATTGTGGGAAAATAAAACTTAAGGGAGCATGGACAGTCCTCTCAGAGCACATTCATGGGAATTGTTCCATTCTACATTCTGGAATGCAAGGAAATATAACTAGGAAAAAAGGAAGAAAGAGCAAAGAGGAGCCTCAGCAAAATGATGACGCAAAACGTAGCCAGAAAAACCTCTGTTCTTGGAATATTAAGAGTTTACTTCTCAGAACAGTAGCCCTGTGATGCTTCATATAGGACAAAAAGGTAAAAAAAAAAACAAAAGCAACAACAACAAAAACTATTTATTTACATATAAAACATTAGTTGTAATCAGGTAGTCATTATTTGTCTTGAAATTCCTTTATTTAGAAATATTGCTTTAAATAGTCTGAAAGTAAAGCATAGTTTAAATTGGGTCTGAAAAGTTAAATATTGTGTTATAATTTATTTGTCATGAGTTTAATATTATGTTAAATATTATCACTTAAAGAGTAGCATCTTCATATGTAAAAAGTGCATTTGACAAATACTTTTATCTATATTAATAGGCTTTGGATCAAAAAAACTTTGTTTTAGGATGGAGAGAATTTTCTGCTTCTAAAATCTGTTTTTAAATCCGTTAACCATATTTCTTTCATTGTCATGTAACAAGAAAGGTCATTAAGGTAAATATGGAATTATCACCTCTGGGAGAAACTTCCTTTCTGGGAGAAACGCCCCTGAATCCAGTATACACTCAGCCTTCCCTATGAACTATTATCAAGCCATACTTCCCAGGACTGTACTCTGCAGATCCATGAGAGAAGTAAAAATCACTCAGCTTTTGGTGAATGTATGCTGGGGTCACTATCTTAATTCCAGTGTTAAGCTTTTCCCCAAATTTAGTAATCACAAAATCATTACAATGAAAGTAGCTGCAAACTCACAGCCACAACTAAGTGAAAAGTTGCCCTTACACAGGTGGAGGGTCTTGCAAGAGAATGGCTCTGCCCATTTGAGAAATTCCACATTATGATTAAACTTCAGTGAATGGATGTGAAGACCACAGAAATGTCAAGCAAGCTCCTTGTAAGTATTATGTTCTTAGCTTTCACTTCCAGATTCTACTTACTAAATACTTAATTAAACAAACAGTACTTTCTATTTTGATTCAAAATCTGACATTGACATACTTTGTAAATTTATTTGTTCTCTATGCTATGATTTTAATTCAATTACCAGGATTTTGGTTCATAATAGAGCAAAACCCAATTCTGTAATATTCAGGGCTTTAATCCATTGCTATGCTCCCTTTGTTTTAAGCACAGATTTGTACTGTGTGTTACATTTGAATAAATACTCAAATACTTTATTTTTTGACATCTAAATATATGTTTAGCTACAATATTTTGAAACAGCATTATTATACTCCTAGAAATAATTAAACAGTCTACATTTTAAAAAGAATTTCTCTGAACACTATTTGGATATGTCTTAATGGGGAAAAATAAGATTTCAAATGTGTTAAAAATATTTTTACTGTGACTTTTAACCATGAAGTTTATGTTGGTGTAAAGTCTCCATTCAAAAGAAAAGAAAATGGCCATAATATATATATATATATATATATATATATATCATTGTATATATATATATATATCATTGTAAATATATATATATATATATATATATATATATATCATTGTAAATCTGGATACATATTTGACATGCTTAATTCTTTTCCTTTAAAGAAAGACTCAACTTCTAATCTCTGTTTCCTCTGAATAACACTGAACATTATATTTTACTGACTTTTAGTGCAATAAACAAATCTTTCTAACTATGATGCCTCCATTCAGACACATAAACCAAAAATTAAGCAACAATTTATGCCAGTGAGGTATGGTGGTGCCTGCCTGTAATTCCAGTACTTGGGAGGCTGAAACAGGAGGATTGTAGGTTCACAGCCAGCCTCAGCAACTTAGCGAGGCCCTCAGCAACTTAGCAAGACCTTCTTTCATAAAAATAAAATAGGGCTGGAGGTAGAGCTTGGAGGTAGAATGCTCCTGAGTTTAATCCTTAGTACCACCTCCCCCAAAAATATCTGTGTCAATTTCTGGTGAATTCAGTTTCCAAGAATAGTCACACATTCATGAAATAAATTTTTACTGAACATTTATAATGGTTTTGTTATAGAGAGTACAACAACAACTAATGTTACAATAAGAACCAAAATAGAAAAAAAACTTGCCTTCATAGAGCTTGCATTCTAGTCTCAGAGACAGACATTAACTAATAAAAATATTTAGTATATCAAATATAAAATTTCTAAGAAGGAATAAAAAAACCTAAGAGTAAAATAGGACTGTGTGTATATGTGTGTGTGCAACATTATATTTGTTGGCCAAGAAAAAATTGCTTCCAAGTGCATTGAATTAATTCCTAAGAAAAAATACACACACCACTTTACTGAAGATTAAAATGGGTGACTTTTCCTTCAATGAGTTCTGATGGAAATATTTAAGAAGCATGCTATTCAAAAAGGACAGTTGAATGAATCTAGTATAATAATGCAGAAAATACATCTACATTACATTGTTGGTAGTATGAGTTGGTTTGGTCTGTCTTCTCCACGATCTTTCACAAAACTAGAAGATTCTGAGAAACAACAAGGAAGTTGTTTCACCTCAGTTGGAGGTCCAGAATCGCAAATGAATTAATAGTAAGGGATAAAAAATATTTTGGCTCCAAACTTCAGTCCCACATGTGTTAGAGTAGATTATAAAACACACACGAACAAGAGATCTTTCAGACTACTTGGCAAACTAAATCTAAGCATCTTAATATAGGAACTGTAAAATAATATTGCACATTTTTCAGCTCCAAGAAGTACCTTGAATTATTTTTAAATAAAATTTTAATAAGTAACTTTGACTGAAGGAATACTGTTATTGTAATAATGCAAAATCTACTAAAAATGAAAGAGGGAACATTTGTCATGGAGAGACACTGGAAATGCATGTGCCTGCCTTTGAAGAGATATAAGCACATTACAGTAAATAAAACATAAGACATTGTAGTTCCTGTAAGATAGTCCATGTTCCTCTACCATATCCATAGTAGAATATTTAAATCTCCTAAATCCATATTCAATCCTACTCTTCATGTTCCTTAAAACATCAGCTTACTTCTAGTATCAAATAAGGAAAAGGGCCCTTGTGAACACAATCGTTGTTATCATCATGTGTAATTACATAAGACAAAGGAGCGTCTTTGACCTGGGTACTGACTCTGACTAATGAGGACTCATACATTGGAGCAATCAGTCCTTTTTCAGCAATTTCTTTCTTGAAGAGTCTTTGGCCTGAAATCCATCGGGATGAAGTTCCTCCTGGGGTCAGAGGTTGCTCTCTTATCTGTCTAAACTTAGACCTGTTTGCAGGGTAGTCAGGGTTCCTGTGATACAACCTCTTTCATATCCTGGTCTTAACTATCTCTCTCAAGGCATGATCTCCCTGTGAAATCTAATGACATACTCAACAACTGTCTTCCAACACTGGGTCTTGCTGGATGCAGATGAGTTTTGATAACAGGTTACCAAGTCACTGATTTTGCAATCTTAAGAGCCCCACTAAGAGCTGTTTACAGAATTACCTGCAATTCTGCAAAGAACCAGGAACCGAAAGTTGAATGGTTTTACATGTGTTTCATCTTTCAGACATGATCGTTCTTGCTCAGCATACCCAACTCCCTCTCTAAAATCAAAGGGAATAACACCCTGGGAGTACTGCTGTCTCTGCCAATTTCATTTTTCACCAGAACCAATCAAGAAACCATTACTCTATCTTTTATATCTGAGCTGAGTACACCTCACTCCCTGAACATGGGTCTCTTTCACCAATTATTGTAAACATATGGATCATTAATATTTATGAGTTAATGTCAGTGATGACCCTTTATCCCAAGAAAACAAATATCCTGTTTGATTTTTAAGAAAGGTAGCCAAGATTTTCTTTTTCTAAGGAAAACCACACCTCAAACTGCCTGTAGAGAAGATGTTTTTCCTAATTATGTGTGAGGCATGCCAGGCAATACCTGACACCTGAGTCGGGAGGGGAGACTGAGTGCTGTCATCTGAGTGACCAGGGTCAGGTGGCTCAGGTTAGAGAAGCCAGGTGTACATGCCCCGGGCCAGTCTCACAGGCAGTCTCTGTTCTCCCAAGTCCAGTGGAGAGCAGACTGTCAGTGATGAACAACCTGGAGAGAGCTAGTTCTAACAGTGCTGTGTGTCCAACTGTGCTGGAAATCACCCAGGGAAGCCTGTTTCAACAGGACTGCTAGCTGCAGTTGTGGGTCCAGAAAGTTCAAGGAAGCCTTTGAACTTGAGGATGCCTATCATTCTCAGGTTTTGAAAGCTTCTAAAAGAGCTACTAGCTGCCAGTCGCCAGGAAACAGAAAGGAAGTTAATAAGCAAACTCACCTCAGCCGTAATTTATTGCAGTTCATGTTTTTCCCTGTCTTTTTCACACATTTGGAATGCAGTACTACCACAGGAAGAGCTACTCCTCAGGACATATTTTGAATATTTTTTTTCTATCCTTGCTTCACAGAATTCCATAATCTCAGAAAAAAAGTATTTGTCTTTAGTTGTTCCAGTTTACAAAGTCTGTGCAGAATCTGGCCACACATGATTCATAGACACAACTACAGATTAATTGACACATGGGTTATCCTTAAGTCCTACTCACTATATAGTAAAATAACTTAAGAGCAAAAATTCAAAACTGAAATGTGAGGCCCTACCCTACCACCACTACTTTAGGAGCCAGGGAGAGTTTTCTTGGGGTTTCTAAGCACCATTTCCACATCTATGAAATGGATGTAATAAAACATGACTGTGTCTCAAGAGCTAACACATGAATCAAAGAAGATCATTAATTTGAAAGCATTTTGTTAAGGGTCATGGAGTACAGAAGCAAGCACTCTATGTTTGAAAATACTCCTGGGGTTTCCCAAATTGGGGTTGTCCACTATTAAAGATCTCATACTTTAGGCCTCTGTAATCTATATAATTACATAATTCTTTACTCCAGGTGACTATTCTAGATATATGAAGTATATCTAGAACAGGATATATACAGCATATTATATATATGTATATGAAGTATACATAGGGTAGTGTATACATATTCTATATATTGTATACATGTAGGCATATGTGTATACAGTATAGTACATATATGCATATGTATAGTATAGTGTATATATGTATATATAGTATATATATTAAATATATATAGAATAGTGGATGAATGGAAAGTATGTATATATATATATATATAGAGAGAGAGAGAGAGAGAAAGTCTTTGATGGAGGGAAATAGGAAAAGGAGAGTATTCTCTTCCCTCTTCTTGCTCCCCTGAGGATGTGCTGCCCAACAGAAAAGTTGGAAAGAAATCTACATGACACATGCACTGCAGAAATTACTTCATGCTTTGGGGATTTTTTTTTCTGGCATCAAAGTCAAAGCACTGTGGGAAACATGCTATTTTGAAGGGGGAGACCCCTACTTGACCCTGAAATGGAATAACTTCTAATAGGGGAAACCTTTAAGAGGCTTTAAAGACTTTTAAAAACCTCCGATGTGGAATGAAGGTGGCATGCAAGCCACAGGAAACTTGATTTTTGTCCTCAAGTGGTGTGCAATTCAATGCGTCAAATCCCACTGACCTCGCCAACAGGCCAGGGGCCTGGAGTGATTGCCCAAGCCAATGGAGGCTGGTCGTGTTTCGTGTCATTGTGTGTATGACTTTGGCATTGATCACTGATAAAAGGGGATGGCACTTGGCTGCTGAGCTGACAACGTGATTCTAAGGTCACTACTGATTGTCAGCTGTCAACATGATGTCACATCACCTTTCAAAGTGCACTTCTTCATTTGGTTTTGTTTTTTGTGGTGCTAGGGATTGAACCCAGGGCCTCTTTCATGCCAGGCAAGAGCTGTACCACTGAGCTACACCCCCAGACCGCTTCTTTATTTGGATAATCAGTAAATTGATTTTGTAGTTGCCAGCTATTCCTACGCATGAATTTCTTGCCTTTTGTTTGATTCCTAAAATTTTTAAATTTTTCTTCCAAGAATTCCTTAGAATAATTTTTTTCTAACAAATCCTTGGAAGAATCTTCCATGCTGCCTCTCTTTCCCAGTCACACCTCTGAATTAAGAGTCCTCTCTGCTGGCTCCTCACTCTTTATTTGTTTGTTTTTTTGTGCTTTTCTCAGTCCTTTTTCAACTTATATTATTTATCATTTTGTTTTTGAGGGGACTATAGCTCACTCTGAATGTCAAGTATTTATTTTTTCCTCTCTCTTTTTTATTTTTTATTTATCTATTTTATTTGTGGTACTGAGGATTGAACCCCTGGGCATTCTACCTCTGAGCTACATCCCCAGCCTTATTTTATTTATTTATGTATTTATGAATGTATGTATGTATGTATGTATTTTTGTGATAGAATCCAGGGGCATTCTACCTCTGAGCTACACCCCCGGCCCTATTTTTTTTAATTTGAAACAGGGTCTCACTAAGTTGCGGAAGGCCTTGCTAAGTTGCTGAGGCTGGCTGTGAACCTGCAATCCTCCTGTCTCAGCCTCTCAAGTACTGAGATTACAAGCATGTACCACCTTGCCCAGCTCCTTATCTTTTTCTGTCTCAAATACATACAGATAATAGCAAAGGGCATAATAAGTTCTCATTTAAAAATATGACATAACCTTAAGAATGATAAATATTATTTAAAACTTTCTCTAGAAATAGCATTATACATAGTACTTGAAAATAAATTATCATCTTAAAAACAAATGTGAATGTATTCTTGATACGATAATAATGGGGGAAGGAAATTAAGACAAAATTTTTAAAATTTGAATAGAGACAGTAGGCCTGAAGAGATTTTGCAAGATAATGGGTTTGCTTTGGGTCAATATGAAAAAGAAGCTGGTAAATGCCTATAGGAGAAAAAAGATCAAAGTTCTGATGAATGGAAAATGTAGAGTAAAAATTATAGAGTTAACACAGTCATGACTTTTATGTTGGGGAAAAAATTAAAACTCCATTTTGAATATGATAAAGGATAGAGTTGTGAAGAGCAGAAGCTCAGAACAAAACCTCCTAATAGAATTAGAGGACACTGAAAACCTAGATATGCAGGGCTTTGAAGAGTTGTGACAGATGACAAGGATTGTTTGGATGTATTTTTAAAAGGGGAATAAGCAAATAATTGATTAAACACAAGTTTTAATCTTTCTATAGATCTTTGTTTTTCTTAAGTCAAGTCTATGTTGAACCATATGAGTTCTTCAAATACAAAAGTAACTCAATTAGGTGGAATAATGGTTCTCCAACAACTTTACACATCGGAATAGGATGTGGAATTTTAAAAAACACTAATGCATGGACCTGATTTCTGGAAATTCAGCTTTATTTTGTATGGAGTGCAGCCCTGAAGCTGGGACCTTTTAAAAGTTCCCCAGATGATAAGAGTGCACAGCCAGGTTTGAGAACCAGTAATGTAAAAGGAACAGGAAAAAAATCAACTAATGCTTGTTTACATGAGCACAACAAGCTACCTTAGCACAATCACCTGCTTAATGCACTTCTCATCAATTTATTTTCCAGCTGGGACTGAAATTATTGACCACACAGTGTTTATGCAGCTAGCAACACTCATTCCAATTAAATGTTAGCAATGATTTTCTCTCCGTCATTTCTTCTTATAGGGTTGCACAGTAGTATCTGATATTCTAAACAGGTGCCTCCATTAATGTGAATTTGCAAAGAAAAATATTTACAGAGCTGCTAATAGAGTGTGCCATGTCTAGCTATTTGTGATGGTTTCCAATTTTGTTCCTTAGATTTCAAAGTGTCCCACCAAGAACAATTAATACTATGGTACACATGTTTACTATGCAAGAATTTCAAAAATTTCAAAATGAGTTGAATCTTCTTTGTGGTACCAGTATGCTTTTTATTGAAATGGAAACTTATTTTGAAAAAAATTGTTAATTTCAACCCATGAATAATAGATGAGAATTTTATAAAATCTTAGAGACAAAATAGGCCTCAGAGGTCACCAACCAATAAACTCTCACTTTTTCAGAGATGAGGAAATTAACCCCAAGAGGTGACCTGTGATTCATCTACTACCACATATCCAAGTAGGAGAAGAAGCCCCACCTGAGCAGGCACCATCTGCCTCTCAGTCTGCCTTCCTTCTGTAATAGAATTTCAAAATACTACAAGCAAAAATTCATTGATTACTGGAACCAAACATTGCCATAAAATACCGTGATGAAATCACAAGTTGATTTCTTATATGCTCTGATTTCTTATGGATGAAAATTGGATCGATTGAAGTTAACTATTAAAAGTGACTCACATTTAAATTTCTCAAAAGCCTGCATTAAATTTCTGCAGAAATCATTTCATTAATTGAATGCATTCCTTTAGAATTGGGGATCAGGTTTATTAATTTCCATTTCTTAAGATATCCCCTAGGTATACCTCTTCTTTAGATTGAGAGTTTCAACATTCCATCTCTAATGGCCGCAGAGGAGTCCATCCAAAGACCAGTTTCTACTTCTGGATCAGAGGATGAAAGCGTGGCTTTCATCCATGGAATAGCTCACACAGCCCTGAGGAGGTGTTGCTTTGTATTGCATTTTGGAGGGTTCTCAAGGTCTGACCAGCATTCAAGACAGTGTGTTAGCCTCTAAGCTCCCATTTTAGTTACTGGTGCCTTCGTTTTGACTCCATATGCCATCATTTTTGGCTTAAATTAAATCTTCTTAATAAGCATTACCACAGTCACAGCTTCATAAGAAGACCAAGAGTTCTAGTCTATGCAGCTCCCTTCGCATGGTTTGAATACCCCTTGCTGTGATGGTATTTCAGTG
>PVJS01023523.1:0-29521 GCA_004027185.1 Glis glis
TTTTTTTTGCGGTACCAGGGATTGAACGCAGGGGTGTTCTACCTCCGCGCTACACCCCCGGCCCTATTTTTTTATAGTTTATTTTGAAACCGGGTCTCACGAAGTTGTGGAGGGCCTCACTAAGGAGAGAGAGAGAGAGAGAGAGAGAGAGAGAGAGAGAGAGAGCTGAGGCTGGCCGTGAACCCAGATCCTCCGGTCTCCGCCTCCCAAAGTACTGGGATTACAAGCCTGTGCCACCACTCCCGGCTAGCATTTTCTTACATTTTTGCACATGTGATCTGTCTCTGGTCCTCCAACCACGTTCCTTTTGTTTTTAAGGGTGACTCTTAAAATTTAACTCTTCAGACATATTTTATATTTACAAAGCAAGCATATGCTTCAAATAAAACATTCATAAGGTTTATTAATTTTTTTAACATGGACCCCTGAGGGTTTTTTTCTAAAATTAAAAGCATTCTTTATAGTAAAGAATGAAATCATTTATGCATACAAACACAAATATATACACATGTAATTTCTTTATAACATATAAGGATTTTCATAATATTAAATAAATGTATGAAAGTACCCAAAATAAACTATAACTCATATAGTTACTAACAGTATAAAAATAATGGATGAATACCTGGCACCTTGTCTAGGGCACTAAATGATATATACACACTAATAAAGATAGGATGTAAAGAATAGTAATCTAAGCCATAAATGTGGAAATATACATTCCTCTTATTCTTTTTTTTAGTTTTTTTATGTTCATTTATTGGTGCATTGTAATTATACATTTTGATATATGTCAGGGTATGAACATCATACATGCACATATTGCTCATTTAGCCCTCCCTTCAATCCCACCCTATTCCCTCCCCCTTCCCTCCCTTTCATGCTCCGGATAGTGATTGAGTCTTATAGGTTTGCGTATGTACATCATGTGCTATAGTGTGTTTCCCTCCACCCCCTCCCAACTCCCTCAGTTAGGAACATTCCTCTTATTCTTGAATTTAACTAATTTTACAAAGTGCAAGAGACAATGTATGAATTAACGTTAATTAGAAGTACAATTAAAATAGATAAAATTAAGAAATTAGCACGTTCTCAGTAACTTCTTCAATTGTATATAAATTGTATTTGACCCTCTTTGAGTCCTTGAAGTCTGACCAGGATTTTGTTTGACTTAGTGCTAACTCCTGCATTATTTGTTAGTCTATAAGATCTGTTCCACTTTTTTTTTTTTTTATACTGGGGATTAAACCCAGAGGCATTATACCTCCAAGCTACACCCCTGGCTCTTTTTATTTTTTTATTTTGTAAAACAGGGTCCTGTTAAATTGCCAAGGCTAGGCTCAAACCTGCCATCCTCCTGCTCCAGCCTCCCAAGTTCTGGGATTACAAAAATGCACCATCATGCCCTACTTGCTCCACTATCTTTTCACGTACACTGCAGCAAAATCATCTGCTTACTCACACGTTTATTTATTAGTCAGGTATTTATTTAACACATAGTATGAATCTGACATTGGTAACTGACAAAGAAATTGACAATGTAGACAAAATTGCCACTACCATAATAGTATACTCTTATGAAGGAGCATAAGTATAGACCATCACAAAACTATACACACAATTACAAAATGTATTAGATTGTAACTTAGAGTAATGGCCTAAAGCAAGCAATCATGGGAAGGTAGTTTAAGAAATGTACTTTAGAGGTATCTGAAAGAAGGCAAAAGCAAACTGGAGAATATGTCCCCCAAATCTTGTCATTCACTAATTTAAAGTTCCACCAAGGAGTTCATAATTACCTTGCATTGCTGTCCTGCACATTTACAGTCCTCAATGAGACAAATTTCATTAAACAATGAGGTCAATCTCACCATTTTGTTCTCTGAGAACATTGGCTTCTATATCGATGTAAAAATTAAAGTTTGTTTTAAAAATCAGATGATGTTATTTAGAAATGTGTAAATGAGTAATATATTTTTTTTGGTACTAGAGGTAGAACCCAAAGTCATGCTACCCCTAAACTGCAACCCCAGACCTATTTTGTTTTTTATTTGAATCAGGGTCTCACTAAGTTGCTGAGGCTGGCCTTGAACCTATGATCCTCCTGTCTCAGCCTCCCAAGTACTGGGGTTACAGATGTGTACCACCACTCCCACCTAAGACTTATATATCTTTAAATTATATATGCTATTAAATGTATATGTATATATATGTTATTTTTTACAAAATACACTAAAATATTATGCATAAAAACAATGTCATATGTTCATAATTATGTATAACTATAGAGCTCTTATATTTCAAATACTTTTTTGCATTTTATTTATTTACTTTTATTTTTTTAAACGTGCTTTTATTGGTACATTGGAGTCTCAGATCGCAATGAATACCTATTTGATGTTAACATACATGCACACAGCTCTTAGTGTCCTCCCCGCCTCCCCCCACTCGTATGAAGTACTGAGAATGATGTTGGTATATTCTCACATAGACATATTGTTTATGATAGTAATTCCACTGATTTGCTTCTTTCTTGCACCTCCCCTTCCCTTGTACCACTTCCCTTGCCCTGCTGAGGGTTCTCCATTATCAACTGGAGTCCCTTGTGTGTCCCCGCTACTCCCTAGGTTGTACATGTTAATGAAAACATATGTCCCTTCTTTTTTTGTGATTGACTGATCTTGCTTAACATAATGTTCTCCAGATCTTTCATTTTCTTGCAAATGATGTTATTTTGTTCTTCTTTATTGCTGAGTAGAATTCCATTGTGTGTATTTCCCACAATTTTGTAATCCACTCATCTGTTGATGGACATCTAGGTTGGTTCCATAATTTGGCCACTGTGAATTGTGCTGCTATAAACATGGGTATACATATATTACTGTTGTTTTCTAGTTTCAATCCCTTTGGTATGATACCCAGTAGTGGTATAGCCAGATCATATGGTGGATCCATTCCCAGTTTACAGATATACTCAAGTCTTGTAGGACTGCATATTGCTTAAAAAATGGGAAGGCCTGCCGGGTGTGGTGGCGCACGCTTGTAATCCCAGTACTTTGGGAGGTGGAGACCAGAGGATCCGGGTTCGCAGCCAGCCTCAGCTCTCTCTCTCTCTCTCTCTCTCTCCCTGTCTCTCTCTCTCTCTCTCTCTCTCTCTCTCTCTCCTTAGTGAGGCCATCCGCAACTTCGTGAGATCCAGTTTCAAAATAAAGTATAAAAAATAGGGCCAGGGGCGTAGCGCAGAGGTAGAATGTCCTGCGTTCAATCACAGGTACCGCAAAAAAAAAAAAAAAAATGGGAAGGCCTTCAAATTGGTCAACTTAAGAAAACAAGGGAAGTTTTTGAGTTCTTTGCTTATTCTAGATATTAGTTTTCTATCAGAGGAGTAACTGGTAAAGATTACTCCCATTCTGTACACTCTCTCTCTTTAAACTCTCAGTCTTTTCTTTTGCTGTATGGAAGCTTTTTAGTTTGATACCTTATCATTTATTCATTATTGGTTTTATTACCTTAGCATTGGGGGTCTTCTTAATGAACTCGTCTCAATGCCTTTATGTTGGAGAGTTGGTTCTATGTTTTCTTCTAGCCATTGCAAAGTTTTTTACCTAATTTCTACCTTGACCTAATTTCTGCCTCTGATCTACCTTGAGCTCACTCTTGTGCAGGGTGAGAGGTAGGAGTCTAGATTCATTCTTCTACATATAGACATATGTTTCCCACCAACATTTGTTGAAAAGGTTGTCTTTTCTTCAGCATATATTATTTGCTCCTTTGACAACTAAAGCTCTGTAGTATAATTTGAAATCAGGTATTTTGATGCCTCCAGCATGGTTAATATTGCTCAAAATTGCTTTGCCTATTCCAGGTATTTTGTTCTTTCATATGAATTTCTTTTTTGCTGTTTCATATGAATTTTAGGACTGTTCTTTTCCCAGCCCTGTGAACAATGACATTGGTAAGTTGAAAGGTACTATTTTGAATCTATACATCAATTTTGGTAGTATGACTCAAAAAAACTTAACACCAAAAATAAATCCAATAAAAAATGAGTAACTGAAATAAAAATGGTCAATGAATATATGAAAAAAGTTTAACATCACTAGCAATAAGGAAAATGAAAATAATAAATACACTGAGATTCCATGCAACTTCAGGTAGAATAGCATTCATCAATAATACAAGCAATAATATATAGTGGCAAGGAGGTAGGGAAATACAAACCCTTATTCTCTATTAATGGGATTGTAAATTAGTACAACCACTATAGATATCAGTATGGATGTTCCTCAAAAGATTAGGAATGGAACCATCTTATGATCCCACTATACCACTCCTTGTCATCTTTCCCAAAGAATTACAGTCAGAGTAATGCTGGCATGACCATGTTTATAGCAGCATGAAACACAATAGCCAAATAATGGCACCAACCTAGGTATCCATCAGCAGATTAATGTCTAATGACAATGTGGCCTATACACACAGTGGAGTTTAGTAAGCCATAAAGAAAAACAAAATTATGCCATTTGGAGGAAAATGGATGGAATTAATGAATATTATGCTAAGTAAGATCAGCCAACCTCAGAAAGTCTAAAGGTCTTACATTTTCTCTTGTATGTGGAAGCTAGAAAGAAAACAGGAAACAAAAGGGACTTCAGATAAATGAAGACAGAGATCAATAGAATAGCAGAAGGGGATTGGAGGAGGAGTTGGGAGGGGGTAAAGTAGGATTGAGGAAGGAAATGATTCAATGTTATGTCCATTTATGAAGATACCACTACCGATCTCACTAAATGTATGGGAGGGGGTGGGGTTATGCAGAGGGAAATATACCAAGTGATATGCGCATGTATTTTTATCACTTTGAATCTCATTATAGTGTATAATTATAGTTCATCAATAAAGATATAAAAAGGAATTAAAGAAAAGAATGAGTAACAAGTTTCCATACCAGATATGACAATATATTTCTAGCCTTAATGATATAAGTGTGGTTCTGTTGGGAAAATAAAAAATAAAGCTGACAAACAGAAGAGAATATAGAAATTTTTTTACAGATACATACACACACACACACAAACACACACACACGTAAATATAGTGCTCAATAAAGATAACATCAAAATAACACCACAAATCAATGATAAATGGATAGATTTATTTAGTAGATATCTTGGGGAAACCAACTCATAAAGACAAAATTAGGTTTCAATTAACATTATACAAAGGAACACTTCTAGATTTTTTAAATGCACATAAGAAATAAAAAATTATGAGAAGAATAAAATATTAGAAAATATAATATTTTAAAGCATCATGAAAGTCTTTACATAAAATATTTAAAAACAAAAAATTAAGAAAAATATTAATAAATAGAACCACATTAAAACAGAGATAAACAATGTATTCTTAAATTTATGGGATATATCAGGATATATAAAGGACACCTAAAGTCAAGAGAAAAGATAACCTGTTTGGTAAATTGGGAAGAAATTTCAAATAATCCTTTAAAGGATAGTACTCCTGGAAAACTTATGGGCATGTGCTTATTTTTTAGTCTTTAGAGAAACACAAGACAAAATTAAGATGAAGTATAATTACATATCCATTATAATGGTTAACTTCCTTATCTGCAAAAGAATTTCATATATTACTATGGGAATAAAAGTGCTATGATCACTCTGGAATTATTGTTTGCAATTTTTTTTCTAAACTTTACAAGATAACATAAGATTCAGTAGTGGCAGTTCTGAATTTTGTTCATATCTTTAAAGTTGATAAAGCACATTTTGGTTATTTCTTTCTTTGGCTTACTATAAAAATATTTCTATGTATTTTAAGCATATCACATTCTTTCACCAAAGATGGAAAAGTGAAATTAATTTTATGGTATTGGAGCATACTTTTACCTTCTTAAAAAATAGAAAATCAGTGATTAGGAGGAGAAAAGAAGACTTCTGAAATGCTTCTGTTATGCTATTTCTGAATTTAACTGTGCTACCTATTTATGAAATAACCTCACTGAAGGGGTTTGGGGAATCATGCTAATTTAAGTAACTTTTGCAAGTATTCTAAGATTAAAAACAAAAGATACTGCAGTTTTCTTATAGTTAATGCCTTCTCACAAGTGTATGGGCTAAACATTTTGAAGTTAATATACATGCGTATTGGAAATATATATGCAAAAGATAGCGCTGTAAGCTGATAGGGCTTAGAAACAGCAACATCCTAAGAGCAATGAGCACATCGAACATCACTGTTCTCTAAATGGAACCAGGGCTCCCAGAAAATGTGGTTGATTCTAGGACAAGTGTGGGAAATATGTAAGATGAATAAGTAATCTTTTATTGCAAAAAAGTAAGGAAGTACTCAAGAAACAAGAAATTTAAAAAAGTCACAATGATCAGGTCATGTGAAAGAACACAAGAGTCGACTCATATTTCACTGGTTAAAGCTGTAACAATTCGGGCAGCAAAATATCATGGGTGTATAGTCCATAGTACAACATAAGTATCCGTTATTCCATATCCATAAAAATAAATCAGATTAACAAGTAATTGAGAGAGAATATATAAATCACATATATAGTAGAATTCCAAATGATTTATGTAGATACTCCTCCCTCAAAGAGCTGGATCATAACTCCCCACTCAAATGTGAGATGTACCTATTGACATTTTCCAAAAGGAGATGACAAGAGAACCTTGACAGTGGTAAAACTTGACGAAAGTGTCCCACCTCAGCACAAGAGGGCCTACTATGGTGGGATGAGATGACACCTGACCTCCATTGTATTTCCTATAAATTTCTATACCCCCATTCTAACCAGGAGAGAAACAAACATATCCCAGTTGTGGGCAATCTACAAAATATTGAAACATTATACTTCAAAATTCTCAAGGCCATTATAAACCAGATATACCAGCCAGGCATGGTGGCGCATACCTATAATCTTATTGGGAGGTTGAGACAGTAGGATCACAGGTTCAAGGACAGTTTTAGTAATGTAGCAGTACTCTCAGCAACCTAGTGAGACACTTGCAAAACAAAAGATAAAACAGGGTTGAAGGTGTAACTCAGAGGTACAAAGCCACTGGATTCAATCCCCAGTATCATACATTTAAAACAAAACAAACAAACAAACAAAAGGAAATACCCAAGATTCTCCTGGCTCGTCAGCTCACCCCGAAATTCTGGGGGCTTATCAGTCTCCAAAATCTTGTGGGGCAATTTCTTATGGTGAATATTTCTAAATATATACATTATACACATGTATAAATATATGTATATGTGTATGTATATACATATATATACATATATATAGAAAGAATATCTGTATTTATATCTGTACATATACATATGTACATATACATACACACACACTTATAATCTGTCTGGAAAATTCGTACTAATACACATGTCAATGGCAACATGTTAAAATACAAAATAAGCTATATATGGCATGCATGCACCAATCTAATAATCATTCTGTTGAGTAAAAGAAGACAGAATGAAAAATACAGTTAGTATGATTCTATTTGTATTAAGTAAAAAACTCAGGAAAAAAAATCTATGAAGTTAGAACTCAAGATAATTGTTCTGGGGAGGAGGGATTGTGATGGTTTATAGGAGCAAGAAACATTTTGTCAAATATTAAAACATATAAAGGCTTTTCATATTTTATTTATTGACAAGGTTGTCTACAAGTGGGTGTTTACTTTGTGATAATTAATTGAGTAGTACACCAGTGGTTTTTATTTTTCTTTGTACATTATACAAAGATAAAGGTTTACATAATTTATTGTAGAAATTTGTGTAAATATACTTTTTTAGAACTATAATTTTTATTTAATAGTAGGGCAGGCCAACAAAAACTTTAAAAAATATTAGGCTTTGAATGTGATAAGGGATACTGAACGGTGATTATTAACTGACAATCAGCTAATGGCAATACTAAATTTTATTATACACCTTTGCTTTTTATAAAATAAACAACACAAGTTAACTTCATAAGTAAACTCTGTAACATGAAGTAATAGTTCAATATTAATAATAACCACTCTATAGTTAGAAAATATTAGAAAAATCAAGGTGTTTGCTTTTACCCACTGAGACCTCGAGTCACTGCCTTAATGGGGGTTATAATAGTAAACACTGATATGATAAGAAAATGAGAATGCATATTAAATGACTTTTTGAATATCAGAGAACCTCGCTGAGTTTCAGGGACATTTTCAATTTTTTGCTGGAAATAATATATTATTCTATTCTTTCCTTTTTATTCATTAAAAACTTAATATACAGCACAAAGTTCACTTACCTGTTAACATTTTTCTAGGAACTTGTTTATCTTAGCTTTCCATTTGCAAATAAGCAAACAAAAACTTTTCAGGTGAAGCTAAAAAGACTGTATTTACTTTTGAGGGCATGATATTCAAAAATTAAACTCATTTCTCAAAGGAAAACAAGGTCTACTTGCTGCCCAAGAAATCTCTTCCATGTATGTGCTGCCTACAGAAAATTCAGTGTGAGTGGAACCAAACAATGAGAACAAATAGATTGGTTTCTATTTTTTTTTAAAAAAATGGACATCAAAAACATTTACAAAGTGCCTAACACAGAAGTTTTTAAGTATTTTTTGAAAGGGAACTTTGAACAATGAGGTGAGTCGATACAATACAGAACCAACCTGGGTTGAAGTTAGAATAAGAAATGGATGATCTGATGTTTCCTTCACAGAACTAGAGAGCTGTGAATGTGTTTCTCTAATTCATCACCAGACAGTTCAAAAGAATATTACTTAATCATATGGTTTATGATATCTCTATTTTATAAACACTACTACTTGTTACTCATATCTGAGAGAATTTGTTTTTACATGTTTTTAAAAAGAAAAATATTGAGTAATGTAGAGAACTCAGTCATCTATTTTGTCACTTTAGTAAATATATATATGGCTGTCTCTTAAGATGATATTATTTAGGCAGAAAGCACGGTGGAATAACGCCAGGTTCTTTTCAGAAAATGAAGCTCTGAACCAAACCAAAATACAAGAAATCTTCATGGTTCTGCAGTACAACTCAAGAATGACTTTCAGGACTTTTGATTTCTTGATATTTCTCTGACATCCTATGTGCATAATCTATTTTAATGACACTTTTGCTGTATGGACAGTCTAGGAGAATTTTCGATAAATCCAGACCCTCACATTGCACAACCAGTCTAGTGGGGGAAGCTGGTGGAAGAATGCAGAACGATCAACTTCACAAGAGCGTTGGGGAGCTAATGATTACATATTACTGTAAGAAGTTTGTGATATCAACACTAAATTTATCCACAGTTGTCTCAATCTGGCGAGCTCATTCTCTGATTAAATGGTAGATTGGTGGGAATATACCATAAAAATGGTAGGAAAATGATGATAATATGTAACCCTCCCTTTCTTCCTTCTTCCCATTGTTTCCTTCCTTCCTTCCTTCTTGCCTGCCTGCCTGCCTTCCTTCTTTTCCTCTCACATCCTCCTTTGTATATTCCTTTTTTTTTTTCTGGCTTTCTTTCCTATCCATCTTCATTAACTATCTTTCTGCTCGTTACATTGACAAATTAGAACTTGGTCAACTTCTAAGAAATTATGGTGGTTTCTCAACCGTATGTTTTAAGAATCTGAATAATGAGATATAAGTAATATAATGGTTTTAATTCCATCTTAGAGGTATTTAGAAATATTGGTTAACATTTTGAAGAAATTTCTTTTAATTAAAATAATTTAGAACAGTTTGAGATTTATTTAAAACTCACAATAATTATAGGGAGTTCTCACTAATTCATGCCCCATTGCCCCTGTTATTAATATCTTACATTAACATGCTACATTTTTATAAGTAATGAACTTATATTGTCACATTGTTTTTCAAGTTCATACATTTTGTGGATTTTCTTAATATTTGCCTAATATCCTCCTTCTATTCCAGGATCCCAGTCAGGATACCAGAGTTGTCACTTCACGGTGTGACAATTCTTCAGACATTCCTTATTTTCAATGTCCTTGACATTTATGAGAAGTGGCTGCCATCTATTTTATAGAATGTCCCTATATTGCAATGTATCTGCAGTTTTTTTCTCATAATGAGATTGAGGTTATGGATTTTGAAGCGGTAGATGACAGATGTATCATTTTCATCATATCACATAAAATTACTATCAATATGACTTATGGTTGTTGATGTTGGCCTTGATCAGTGGCTGAGGGTGTGTTTATTAATTTCTCCATAGTTAAGTTAATCTGTTTTTCTCTTTATTATATTGTGCCTTTTAGAAGAACATCAACAGGCACAACAGTTTCCTAAGGAGTCAAAGTTACACTCTCTTTCCTCAACTTTGGATTATTTACATACATTGTTCAAAATTCTTCCATAAAATAGCTTTGTCTCTCCCCCATCATTTATTTTTATTTATTTACTTACTTATTCATTCATCATCCATCCATCCATTGTAGCCATATGAGTTTATGAATATTTATATTATAATGTGGGTTATAGTCTGCTGTAGACTGAATATCTATGTTTCCTCAAAATGTGTATGTTGAAACCCTAATCCCTAATTTGAATGTATTAGGAGGCAAGGCTTCTGGAAGGAGGTGAGTTCATGAGTGTGGGGCCCTCATAATGGAATTAGTGCTCTTTTAAAAAGTCCTGGAGGGCTCCTTGCCTGCTTCCTCTAGGCAAGTTTGGAGCAAGAAGGGAGCGATTTATGAATCAGGAAGAGAGCTCCCATCACACAATGAATCTTCCAGAGTTGATCTTGAACTTCCAGCCTCCAGAACCGTGAGAAATGCGTTTCTCTAGTTGACAAGCACCATGATACCTTGTTATAGCAGCCCGAATAAGTAATACACAATCAAACAATGTTTTGTTTATCATTTTGCTCAAATTGCCCCAGTTTTAAACATTGAGAATCCTTCCATGTGACTCTGCAGTTGGGCTTGATATCCACCTTATCACTGTGGATTTTTTTTTAAATCAGTACTTTTTGTCACCGCGTGTTGTTCCACACTCTTTTTGCCCATTTTCTGTTCTGCTATTTGATGCAACAAAATTTTCAAGGATGATTTCATGGGAAGAGGGTATCAGAGCAATATTAGAAGTCAAGATGTGTAGGCCAGGTATGATACTGATACTGAGATGTCAGGGATTCTAGATCTTTATAGCTAAGAAAGCAAATATATGTGCATAAAATATCTGTAAATATTTTATGTGTAACTATTTGTAGCTATACTAAGTTAAATCTGAGTTCATACTGATGTCTCCATCTCTAAACTGTACCCCACTGGATTATTTTTGCCTCCTTCCTTCATTTCTCTGTACCTTCTCACTCCAACAATCAGAAACTGGCCTCTTCTGATCCATTATTTATTTACTTTATTCCATTTTCATATAAATGGACAGTCATGTCAAAATTGTTAACCCATATAGCTATGATAAAATCATTGTCTGCTAATATGCATTTTCTTTCACACAGTTAATTTTATTTTTAAAGACATTAATCATTTTCAAAGTTACTTAATCTATCACTTTTTCTCACCTGTTTCAATGAGCATTATTCTTATATTGTTTTATTATATACAGTATTTCATGCAAAAAGCCTTGGAGTTCTCAAATGATTTTATTTTAATGATTATATATTAAGGGTAACTCTTTGTGCTGCAAATTTCTGATATTTATATACATATTCATTTATGCATAGTATAATGTACATACCATTATAATATCATATAACACCATGAAAATCCCTAGTGCTTCTTTTCAACTTTGCACCCCTACTCCTAAACTTCTGGCAATTAATAATATTTTTACTACTAATAAAGTTTTGTCCTTTACAGAATGACATTATTGGAGTCACGAATTGGTGGCATTTTCAGATGAGTCTCTTTAATTGAGCATTATGCATTTGTGATTTGAACTCATTTCTTTCTGTAACTGCATAACCCATTGTATGGATGCACAGTTTGTCTATCCACTCAACAATTAAAGACATTTTAGTTGATTCTAGTTTCTGAAGATTATGAACCACTCACATTGAACATTGATGTGAAAGATTTTGTGTGTCCATATACTTTCATATCATTTGGATATATAGTAGGGGTGAGATTAATATACCAGTCACTAGAACTATGTTATCTTTGTAAAATACAGCCAACTGTCTTCAAACCTGGTTGTGCAGTTTTGCATACTTAACCCATGAATTAAAAAGAGTTACTATTGCCCTTCATCCTCACCAGCAAATGGTGTTGTACATTTGTGTTTTATTTTTTCCCCCTCTAATTATGGTTGTTTTAATTTTTTCCTTTTGCTGATGACAGTGACAAACTTTTCACATGACTACTGGACATTAATTGACATTTTTGGAGAAGTTTTTAATCATATCTTTTGCCTATTCTTAACAGGATCATTTGTGAATATTTTCATAATTTTAAAGATTTCTTTCTTATTTTATGTACACGATATTTGTTAGATATGTGTTTTGCAAATATTTTGTCCTAGTCAGTGGTTTAAATTTTCATTCTTGTCATACTATCTTTCACAAAGCAGAAGTTTTTTTTCTAATTTCAATGATGTCCAACTTAACTAGTTTTTCTTACCTGAACTGGACTTTTGGTGCTGTATCCAAAATGCTATCACCAAAATCAAATTCATCTATATTGTCAACAAAATTTTTCTCAAGAAACTGTATACTTTTTAATTTTATACTTAGGTCTGTGATCCATTTTTTCTTGATTTTTGTGACAGGTATAAGTTTTATGACTAGACTCATCTTTCAAGAAAGTGACATCGTATATCCATCAGTTCTAGCATCATTAATTGAAAGGACTATACATTCTTCATTAAATAGCCTTGCTCCTTAATCAAAGGTAAGTTAACTATATTTGCATGGATCTGTTTCTGGACTCTTTTTTTCTGTTCCATGTGTTTACTTTTTGCCACTATTATAGTACCTTGAGTACTATAACTTTATAGTAATCTGAGAGTTAGGGTAGTGTCAATCCTCTAACTTTCTTCTTTAGTATTTGGTAGATTATTCTGGTTTCATTGTCTACCGCATATACTTCATAATGATTTTGTTTATATCTTCAAAACAGCTTTCAGTGTATGGATCAAGGTTGGAACAATTGACATACAAATAATATTGTGTTTCTATCCATGAACATAGAACATCTCTCCATTTTAAGATCTGTTTGGGTTTTGTATATCATAAGGGTTTAGTTCTTTTTTCCTAGAGCACTGCTTAGTTTTTAATTAAATCATGAATATCTGTGGGAGTTTTTCAAACATTTTTCTACTGCATTAAACTATATGAACATATTATTATTCTTTTAATTAAGTTGATATGGTGGATTAAATTGGTTGATTTTCAAATGCTGAATCTTCCTTGCATACCTGGAAAAACTCCTAAATAGTTATATTGCATAAGTATTTTGATATACTGCAGTATTTGACTTGCTAATATTACTGGTATGTAGTTTCTCAGTGATATTTTTGGGTTTGGCATCCATATTATATTATTGGCCTTGTAGAATGAAAGAAAGTGTGTTCCCACATCTTCCATATTTTTTAAGAGTTTTTGAAGAATTTATTAGTTAATATTTAGCAGTTTAATATAGTTCATCTATCAAAGTTTCTAGGGAAACTATCTAGTTCTTGGCTTTTCTGTGATTTTTTTCCAAATTACTAATTCAATGTCATTTTTATAAGTCTATTCAGCATTTTGATTTCTTGTTAAATCAGTTTTGATAGTTTTTATGTTTCTTGAAATTTAAGTCTCCATTTCATCAAAGTTTTATAAAGTGTTGGCATGAAATTGTTCATAGTATTCAACTACAATTATTTTTATTTATGTAAAGTCAGTAGTATTATATCCTCTTTTTCAATGACTTTAATAATTTCAATTTTCTTTTATTCTTGGTCAGTTTAACTAAAGTTTGTGGCTTTCATTGACTTTTTCTTCAAAGATCCAACTTTTCAGTTTGTTAGCATTTATATTTTTTCCTTATTTCTACTTCACTGATATCTCACTGTAATTTCCTTTCCTTATTTTGGGTCTGGTTTGACCTTCATTTTTCTGTATGTGTCAGGAGGTGGACAGAAGTAGGTAGGATGCAGGTTGATGATTAAGATCTTCCTTCTTGCTTTATTTTTAAATCATTTGTTTATTTTGGTTTTGGCTATTACTGCCATAAATTTTCTTTGATGCTATGCTTTAAGTCTATGATATAACTTTATTATGTTGTGTTCTCATATTAATTTACTTCAAAGTATTTCCTAATTTCCTTGCAGATTCTTTAATTCTGTAGCTATCTGGAAATGTGATTTTTAATTTTTGCCCATTTATGAATTTTCTAAATTTCCTTGCTATGAGCTTCTAATTCTACTCCCACCTACTCAGAGGATATTTTTGTACTCTTCCAATAATTTTAAACTTATTAAGACTTGTTGTTCCTCCTAGTATATATGGTCTATCCTAGAAAATGCTCCATGTGCAGTTGAGAGGAATGTGTTTTCTGTTTTTGTTGGGAGAGAGTTGTACAGATGTCTATTGCATCGTTTGTGCCCTCTGTAGGTATTGTTCACCTTCTTTTTTCTTGCTGGTGTTCTGTGTTTTTTTTTTATCCACATTGAAAATGGAACTTTAACTGTCCAATGTTGCCATTTTTATCATTAAAATATTTCTATCTTTATCTTTAATAACTATTTTTGTGTGTGATATTTTTTATAGTCATTCCAAATTTTCTATGGTTTTCTGTGATATATAGTATTTCTTTCATTTACATTGAACTTATTTGTATATTTATTTGTTTATTTATTATTATGTTTTTTTTTTTGAGGTACTGGGGATTGAACCCAGGGGCATTCTACCTCTGAGCTACACCCCCAGCCCGATTTTTATTCTTTATTTTGAAACAGGGTCTCACTATGTTGCAGAGGGCCTCACTAAGTAGCCGAGGCCTGCCGCGAACCTGCAATCCCCCTGTTTTAGCCTCCAAGTACTGGGATTACAAGCATGTGCCACCACGCCCAGCTATTTGTGTTTTTAGATATGAGTATTTCTTTAAGACAACATATAGTTGCAACTTGTTTTCTTATTATCTGTTTTAACAATTATATATAATGCACTTATATTAAATTTACCAAAATTTACTTTCCTGCCTATTAAATGGAAGCTTACAATATTTCAGAAAACTTAAAATAATAAAAAAGTGTTTTTTTTTCTTTTTTTGTGGTACTGGGGATTGAAACTAGGGGCATTCTACCTCTGAGCTACATCCCCTAGCCCTATCTTTATTCTTCATTCAGAAACGGTCTCGCTGAGTTGTGGAGGGCCTCACTAATTAGCTGAGTCTGGCCACAAACCTGCAATCTTCCTGTCTCAGTCAGTTGGCCAAGTATTGAGACTACAAGCGTGCACCACCACGCCTGGCTATAAATGTGTAGATCTTATAAACTAAAAATCCCCGGGATTTTCAGATTGCTTATGAACGGATGTTCAGATGTGACATTTTCAGTCTCCTGCAGTACTATCTAGACAATAAAATTTGTTCTAGAGAAGACGAATGCGATATAAAACAATATAAAACTAAAATTTGAAGGACACTGAAGCTCAGACTCAGTTTTACAAAAAATATCATAAAATCTCTGTAAGAGAACAGAAGAAATTATGGAATGATTGTCTGCAGATAGAGGGACAGTAACAATTCAAGAGATAAAAAAGTAGGGATGTCTTTTCAAAAGAAAAACAAACCACATTTGTGAGTAAAATCCAATGAGCCTGAAAACAAACAAGCAGAAGGCAGAACTCAGGAGAAGCCGCACAGGATGTAAACCATATGGGAAATCACAAAGTGGCTGAGTAGTCCAGGAGAAGCTACACAGAGGTCCAGAGCCCATAACCTAGAGGCAGAGTCCCAGCTGCTAGAAACTAAAGCGAGATAGCAACCATCAGGGGAAAGCGGGATTTAAATAACAAATACACTCAAGAAGGGGATAAATACATTCAAATAGAGTAGTGAATATGTACACACACAAACAGAGAGACACGAAAATCAGCAGGCACAGCAAATGCTAAAACAGAGAGAGCATACAAATATAATACCCCAAATTTGAATGCAAGAAAATTGCCTCAGAGAAAAGACCCAGCCGCAGCAGGAAATCTGTTGAAGAAGATTGAAAAGTAATAATGCCATTTTATGTCCTTCACAACCTTTAGTAGAAAAGGATGAAACCCCATATAAAGACGAATTTAAGAGTGCTTAAGGCATGTAGGGAATATGACTGAGCAAGTCGAATATTATTTTTAACAATGTGTCTGAAAAAATGATACTGAGATTTATCAACTGTAGCTGAACTATTCATATGTTAATCTCTAAACCCATTTAAAGGTCCATGTTGAATATCAAACTATGAATGTGTGTGTGTGTGTGTATGTGTGTGTGTGTGTGTGTGTGTGTGTGAGTGTGTGTGTTTTACAGAGGATTGAACCCAGAGGCATTCTACCACTGAGCTACACCTCCAGTGCCCCACATGTTTTTAAAATTAATTTTGAAAGAGCATCTCACTAGGTTGCTGAGAGTCTGGCTAAGTTGTTGAGGCTGGTCTTGAACCTGGAACCTCCTGTCTCAGCTTCCCAAGTATAGGCATGCACCACCATTCCCAGCTTGAATATGGCTCTGTAATTTTTAGGTTCAAAAGAAAGTATCAACCAAAGAGCCAGCAACATTTTAGCTGGCATACAGCACTATAAATTAAGTCCTTATACTCCCTATGGGAGAGGTTTTTTAATCACCACAGGAATCAGTGGGATAAAATATGTCATGCAGCTATAAAATAGATGAACTTAAGAGCAGAGTAAGGTAAAGACAGGAGCAAGGCCATTTGGTGACATGTAAACTAATTGCCAATCCTTATTACATGGCTCGTCACTTGAGCCACACTCTTGCCATTTATTTGCCAGTTGTGCATTGCCTGGTAGACAGAGGCAGGGTTGTATTTCAACACAGGCAGTAAGACTCTCAGCACAATTTCCAGAGACTTGGACAAAACCTCATCCTTTAAAAGAGGAAATTATGTAATTTGTAAGGTTACAGAAGAGAAGGAAAGAAACAGAACAAGAAGCAAAGTATATATAAAAAGCCGTGAATGTTTAAGATTAAAAATAAAATTATAAAGAATCATTTTTAATTAGAACACTGGATAAAATGGTCAGGTAGTTGAAAAGGTAAAATGATATTTTCAAAGAAAAATCAATTGGATATGCTGGAATTTGATGGAGAGAGGTGCAAACACTGCTTTTGGATAATATGGTTGAACATCTAGATGGGGAATTAAAACAAAATGTCATTACTGAGCTCTAGTAAAAATATTCAAAAGATAAAACAAACAAACAAACAAAAAAAAAGACTTCTACACCAGCAGTAGCAAATTAGACAATAGAAAGAAGATAAAATACCCTTAGCAGAAGAAACAACTATTAAATATCTCTAAAAATAAATTTAATCAATAACGAGAGAAAAGTGAAATTTTATTAAAGGACTAATGATAAGACCTGATTATCCAGAGCTTTCCAGTCAATTCTGGAGCAGCGTTACCTTCTGCCCCCAAATTTATCTATAAATTAAACACAACCCAAATTCAAATCTAGTTGAAATCTTCTGCCAAAAAAAGTGCATGAAAAGATAAGGAGCCTCAAATAGCTAAGTTATATATGCAAAAGAGGAATGAATAAAGAAAATTCACTTTCCTAGGTGTGAAAACACAATTTGTTAGCAAAAATGACTCATGCATATTTCATTGAAATGACTTCACAATGCAATGAGCAAAAGACTTTCCTAAATGGATTAGGATTATGTTAAAGAAACGTGTCTCTGAATATGGAGAAAACTCAATGGAGATCCATTTCCTAATTGAATGGAGTGGGAGATGGGAGGTGGGCAGAGGAGGCCTCCAGAGGAATCCAAAAATTCTCTATGGTAAAACAACACAGCTAATGGGGAAAAAATGGTTGGGAAATATCATGGCTACTAATCAAAATGACTTTAAATAGTGCCCCATAGGACTAAGATTAACGACAAAGGATCGACACAAATGGAGGTTCTTCTAGATTAGTAGAAAAATCATATACTTGGTGAAGTAAAAACTGATAAAGGGCTTCACATGCACAATTCAGGGCTGGATGTGTTGCTCAGTGCTAGAGGCCTTGCCTAGATGCCTGAAGCCCTGGGTTCAATCCCCAGCACCTCCCAACAATTAACAAGTAAATAAATGAAATCTATGGTAAATTTGAAAAATAAAAGGAAAAAGCAAAATCCAAGAATACATTAGAATGGACTAAACACAGAAAAAGAATTTGATTAATGAACAGGAGAGTATTTATACTTCCATCTAGTTAAAAGAAAAAGGAAAATAATGAGATAGTAATTTTATGCTAATGGGTTTAAAAATCAAATATCTGTGTCATGCCACAGTAATCCCACTTCCGAATCTACATCATTTTACAGAAATGCTCACAGAGCCACAGTCCTGTGTAAAAGAATAATCATCCCATTAGTGATTGTGCTAGCAATCAATCCAGGTTAATATGATGACCCACACAAGTAAAACAACATAAATCATCATTACAATATGCTATGCATGAGATAAGAGCCAAAGTCTCTAACTATATAATCATTTACAGATTTTAATACTTTATTCTTCACTGAAAATTTAAGACAGAATGAGAGCTGTATGACAAAACATTTTAGTTCACATCCAATAATGCAATATATAATTTTTTTCCTGGTACTTCGGATTGAACCTAGGAGCATTCTTCTGTGTCCAAGCTACAAGCTACACCCTCAGACTCCTCTTTTTTTTTTTTTTTTGAAATAAGGTCTTGCTATGTTGCTGAGGGTCTAGCTAAGTTACTGAGGCTTGCCTAGAACCTGTGATCCTCCTGTCTCAGCTTACCAAGTACTGGGATTGCATGTGTATGCCCCATGCTGGGCATTTATTTATTTATTTACTTATTTATTTATTTATGCTTTTATTGTCGCATTATATGGTATTGGCATAAAAGCAGACACATAGAATTCAGCAGTGTGGTGTTCAGTCTCTAGGTGTTTATGAAGTTTCTCTGGGTCTTCTTATAGTTGATTTCTAGTTTCATTCCATTATGTCTGAAAAAAATGCAGGGGATTATGTCACATTTTTTGAACTTGCTAGTACTCACTTTGTGGCCTAGAATATACTCTATTTTAGAGAAGGTTACATGAGCAGCTGAAAAATATGTGAATTCAGCTGTAGTTGGGTGGAATATTCTGTATGTGTCTACTAGGTCCATTTGGTTTATGGTGTTCCTTAGGTCTGAGGCATCCTTACTGACCTTTTGTCTTGAAGATCGATCTACTAGTGTGAGAGGGGTGTTGAAGTTTCCTAATATTATTGTATTGGGATCTATGTGTGATTTAATGTCACTAAGAGTTTCTTTTATGAAAGTGGTTGCACCTAAGTTTGGGGCATAAATGTTGATGTTTATGTATATCTTTACTTGTAAGGCATGTTTTTTTGCAGGCAGCATATAGATGGATTGTGATTTTTAATCCATTTTGCCACCTTATGTTTTTTGATTGGGGAGTTGAGGCCATTTTTATTCAGTGTGATTATGGAGAAATGGGTTTTAATTCTTAACATTTTGAGTTTTATTTCTGTTTGAGGTAGTGTTTGTTTTTGCCTAGTTGTTTGTTTGATGGATATCACTGTTTCTCTGGTTCTGGCATTTCCTTATTATTTTTCCTTGTAATTAATCTCTTTGAGTATTTTCTCTAGTGCTGGTTTGGAAGACATAAAGTCTTTCAGCTTCTCTTTGTCATTGGAGCTTTTTATTTCCCCATCAAATTTGATAGATTTCTTTGCTGGGTAGATAAATCTTGGCTGGAAGTTGTTTTCTTCCAGAGTGTGGATTATGTCGCTCCAGGCCCTCCTGGCTTTCATGACTTGGTTTGGAAAGTCGGGAGTGATTCTTATTGGTTTGCCTCTGAATGTTAATTGGTCTTTTACTCTCGCTGCCTTTAAGATTCTCTCCTTGGCCTCTACATTAGTCAATTTGATTATTATGTGGTGTGGTTAACCTCCTCTCTGATCTTGTCTATTAGGGGTCCTATATGTTTCCTGTACCTGTGTGTCCACCTCTTTGTCTATGTTTGGAAAATTTTCTAATATTACTTCTCTGAATAGATTGCTGATTCCTTTGGTTTCAGCTTCTATTCCCTCTTCTATGCCTATTATTCTTAGGTTTGCTCTCTTAAGACTGGATGAGATCTCTTCAATGTCCAATTTATGCTGTTGAATTGTTTTTTTTAATTTATATACTATGTGTTCATTTTTGGAGAGGTCATCTTCTAAGAATGAGATTCTGTTTTCCATGTGGTCTAGTCTGTTGTTGATGGTCTGTATTGATGCCGTCATTTCAATTATTTCATCCTTCACTTCCTTCAGAGCTTCTTTTTGATTCCTGTTCAGGATGTCAGATTCTTTGTTTATTTGATCCTTCATTGCTTTCAGGCTCTACCTGAGGTCTTTTCAGAAATCCTATATAATTTCTACTATTAAAGTACTGAATTGTCCTTCTGGCAATCTTTGCACGTCTATGTTGCCGGGTTCTGCTGTTGTGGGGTTGTGGGAGCTCATTGTTTCTTTGCTATTCTTCCTTCTCATTTCAGGTTTCTTAAGTTTATATCTTTGTTGCTTTTGGTAGCTCTCTCTCACTCTCTAGGTTTCCTATGTCTAAACTCTCTCCCTTCATAGTTTCTTATCCTGAAGGTAGATAGTTGCTACTAGGTAAGCCTTAAAGGTGAATAGCCTTTACTGAATGGCTATTCTCACTTGCTCAGTATAATGTCCATTTGCAGGCCCAATTCTTGTTCTCCTTCAGTGATTGGAACCCTTGCCTGGTGCTTCTCACTACCTGTGCAGGAGCCCAGTGCCACTATTGCCACTCTCACTGCAAGTGTGGGTCTCCGCAGTCTCCACTTGGGCTGTCCCTAGGTCTTTCTCTGTCTACACCTATGGCAAGTGTCACCAACAAGCATCCCTGGGCTTGTGTCTCTCTTTGCCTACAGAAGTGGCAGATGTCACTTTGACCTGATTCTGTGCAAAACCGAACTCCATGTTTTCCACAGAGAGGGCTGGTTTGCTCCAAGTTTTCCTCAGATACCACAGCTGTATGTCATGTGGTGATCCCTGGGGACTCTATTAGGGTGCTGTGACCCGCAGGCTACAAGTCTGTCCCACACAAATGTTGCCAGGGACTGTCTGCTTATCCATGTGTCTACTGCTCCCACAGTGGACCCCACTCCTACCTCCGCCAGGGCAATCCGCACAGTCTCAGACCCTGCGAGTCCCTGTGGCCACGCTGGGTGGTCTCCCCCTGGGGCAGCTCATTGACTTATGGTCTCATTGAGCACTGCTCTTAATCTCTGAGGTTGTGCTCAGTCACTGTTGCAGGTTCTGCTCAGGCCTCCAGGCCCTGGGGAATCTGCCGAGCTTGGATCGAACTGCCACTCGCTTTTGTCGCTGATGCTCTGCAGTTGCTGGTTTTACAACAGGTCCCTGGCTTCTTTGTTGGTGGCCTGCAGAAGCCACAATGCTGGTAGCCACCAGCATGATCTGAATAATACGGCGCCGCTGCCACTTCTGCCGATGCAGTAGTTCGGGTCTGTGTCACACATGGAGCTAGTCGCTGCTTGCCTTCACTGCTGCTATTCTGCAGCTGCTGGACTCACAACAGGTTGCTGGTGTCTCCATTGTTCTTGTGTGGAAGCCACAATGCTGGTAGTCGCTGGCAAAGTCCTGCCACGATGGCGCCTCCACAGCTGCTGTGGCCGCCGCTGTTTGGTGTCTTAAGTGTGGAGGAGCTGCTGCTTGCTTTCGTCTCTGCTGATCTGCAGTTGAACTCACAGCAGGTCTCTGGCTTCTCTGCCGGTGGCGTGTGGAAGCCGCGATGCCAGTAGCGGCAGGCGCAGTCCGGTCAAGATGGCGCCACCGCCCTTTCTTAGGTAAGGCGCTTGGAGCTTTTTACTTTCCTCTGTTTTGTCTTCTGGCTTTGATTCTGTCACGTTTCAAATGTTTTGTTGTGTAGTTCAAGTTTTTGATGCTTTTCTTCTCCTGTCAAGAAGTTGCTTTCATGGCAATTGAGACCCAAGTCTCAGAGAGATCATAAGGTGGTATCTACCTTAGTTGCCATTTTGGACCCCCGACTTTTCACTTTTTGTGACTGACTAATTTCACGTAGCATAAAGTTCTCTAATTCCATTCATTTCCCTGCAAATGACATAATTTTGTTCTTCTTTATGGCTATATAAAATTCCATTGTGTACATATCCCATAGTTTTGTAATTCATTCATCTGTTGATGGATATCTTGGCTGGTTCCATAGTTTGGCAATTGTGAATTGTGCAGCTATAAAAATAGATATGCATGCATTAGTCTGGTAGTTTGGTTTCAGTTCTTTTTGGTAGATATCTAGAAGTGGTATTGCTGGGTCATAAGGTAGGTTCATTCCCAGTCTTCTGAGGATTCTCCACACTATTTTTCAAAGTGGTTGCACCAATTTGCAATCCCACCAACAGTGTATTAGAGTTCCTACTTTTCCACATCCTCACCAATGTTTGTTATTATTTATGTTTTTAATGCTTGCCATTCAAATTGGTGTTAGATGAAATCTCAGGGTAGTTTTGATTTGCATCTCTCTGATTGCTAATTGGCCATTTGTATTTCTTCTTTTGTGAGGTGTCTATTTTGTTCACTTGCCCATTTTTTGATTGGGTTGTTTCTTTTAGAGGTGAGTTTCTCAAGTTCTCTGTATATTCTAGATATTAGTCCTCTATCAGAGGAGTAGCTGGCAAAAATTTTCTCCCATTCCATTGGTTCACTGTTGAGGTTCTTGATAGTTTTCTTTACTGTGCAGAAGCTCTTCAGTTTAATGCAATCCCACGTATTGGTCCTCTTTTTAACTTCTTGTGCCTTTAGGGTCTTGTTGAAGAAGTTTTTGCCTGTGCTTATGTGTTAAAGAGTTGGACCTATCCCTGTTTCAACTAGCTGCAAGGTCTCTGGTTTAATTTCCAGGTATTTGATTAATCTTGAATTGACTCTTGTACAGGGTGAGAAAGTGGGGTTTATTTCCATTTTTCTGCATGTGGTTAACCAGTTTTGCCAACACCATTTTTTGAAGAGGCTATCTTTTTTGTAGTGTATGTTTTTGGCTCCTTTGTAAAAAATCAATTTATCAAAACAATTACAAGTAATATCTGTGGTCATGCTTTTCACGTCATCATAAGACATTTTTCTCTCCACCCTCAACTATTTTTTTTCTTCTGAGTACTGAAATGCATTTCTTCTTCAATTGTATTTTTTTTTTTTGCGGTACCGGGGATTGAATGCAGGGGTGTTCTACCTCCGCGCTACGCCCCCAGCCCTATTTTTTATACTTTATTTTGAAACCGGGTCTCACGAAGTTGCGGAGGGCCTCACTAGGTAGAGAGAGAGAGAGAGAGACAGGGAGAGAGAGAGAGCGAGAGAGCTGAGGCTGGCTGCGAACCCGGATCCTCTGGTCTCCGCCTCCCAAAGTACTGGGATTACAAGCGTGCGCCACCACACCCGGCTTCAATTGTATTTTTAAATGTGCAACAATTTCTATTTTTCATTATGAGAGAACCATTTTAGAAAAATTGGTTGTCTGGAAAGCTAATAATCTCTAATGAAAGTAATAAATGCCCATTTTTACATGATGACATTTGAATATTATATTTCAAACCATATTTTCATATAAATGGTACCCAAGTCAAATCCAGGCCACTTGAAGATTCAGTTGTTTTCAAAACTAGGAGTTTCTGAGAGTTTTATGTTTTTAAAAGCAACCACGTTACAATTTTCACTTAAAAAGCTTAGGGTTAATTTCTATAACAAAAGAGAGTACATTGAAGAACCAATCATGATTACTGTTCAATTATTACCATTTTGTGGGATATAAGGGATGTTGTATGTCCAGTAGCAGGGTTTCTTCCACGTGTATTAACTTTGCTGGCTGACCAACAGTAATGCTGTGACACAGATGAGAGTTTTGCCTCCTGTGAGCTACCGGTGTAAGGCCATTACTTAGCTGTTAAGAGTTTACTTAATAGTTAATGGATAAAAATACAGTAATGCATACATCATCATGTGGTATGAAACTAAAAGGCACTAAGCAGCAAAGCAAGTGGTACCATTCAGTCCCAGTCCAAAGGCCTGAAATCCAGCACAGTCAGAGGGATAAGCCCCACTCTGGGCCACAGACATGGCAAGCCACTGGCATAAGTCCCAAAGGGCAAAGGCCTTTATACAGGAGCTCTTACATGTAAAGACAGGAAAAGATGAATCTCTTAGCTCAAGCAAAGAGAGCTCTCGTCTTGCCTGCCTTTTTGTTCTGTTCATTCCCTCAATGGGTTGGAAGATGCCACCCACATGGGTGAGGGTGACCTTCTTTACTCACTCCACTGATTCAAACTCTAATCTCTGCAGGAAATGTTCTCACAGATCCACCTGGAAATACTGTGTGCCAGGTCTCTGGGCATCCTTTAGCCGAGGAAAGAGGACAAATAAAATTAACAATCACACAATATATTAATTTGGCATATACAATTAACCATCTCATAAAATATTTCATTATATATTTAATCAGCATTTTAAAAAGCTGTTGAGCCAGTCTGGTCTACTGGTCTAGATACTATTAAGTATAACCAACAGTCTCCTGTGTTCACATGTGACAAACTGTACAGAGGCAGAGCACCTATAAGTTAATTCAAGTGGTTTTGAAATCAGGATTAGGACGGTTTGTTTTTGGCTTAGCCAGAAATTCATGCAAAGAATTTGATAGAAGTAAGTAATTAATAAAATGCTATTCAACAAACAACTATTGAGGTTATCTTTAAGGCAAATAATTTATAAATGCAAACAAATTAAACTAAGCCTCATACAAGACATAAATAGTGGAATGAATATAAATATTACAAAGGACCTGGAATCAGTATCATAATTATCAAATGGTTAAACATAAAATGTTTCACAACTAGAGCCTATTGGTTTTCAGTCTTTTAAGAATAAGATCTATTCTTAAGCAAGATAAAAATAATTATAACAGCCAAATATATAAACTTGTAAAGGAATAGTGAAGTGTGGTATACTACCTAGACCTAATAGGAATAGATTTTGACCCTCAATTTAAATTAATGGTCCTAAATAATAATTTTATTAGATAATAATATAAAATATCAAAACGGTATAAATCAGACTGGGTGAGATGGCACACAGTTGCAATCTTAGTACTTGGGAGGCTGAAACAGGAGGATTGCAGGTTCAGAAACAGACTCAGAAATTTAGTAATACTCTCAGCAACCTAATGAGACCCTTCTTCAAAATTAAAAATGAACAGGGCTGGAGGTATGTAATTTGGAGGGAAATTTCCCCTGGGTTCAATCTCCAGCACCGCACACACAAAAGAAGTATATATCAGACTTTGCAACAAAATTCTTTACATATTTAATATTTGTATGGTTATAAAATATTTTTATTCTTATTGACATCTTCTATATTATCTATATGTTATTTGAATACATTATTCACATTTTGTACACAAAACATAGTGTTCATCTGCACTGTTCTACAACATCTTTGTGTGTGTGTGTGTGTGTGTGTGTGTGTGTGTGTATGTGTGTGTTTGTGTGTTGGGGGGCTTACTGGGGATTGAACCCAGGAGCATTCTACCACTGAGCTACACTCCTAGGTCTATTTTATTTTTAATTTGAAGCAGAGTCTTGGTAGGCTGTACTTGAACCAGAGATCTTCCTCTCTCAGCCATCCAAATACTGGTATTATAAGTATGCGTGACCATGCCAGGCTATAATGTCTTTAGATCACGGATTGTCAGACATTTTTTGTAAAGTGATAGGTGGAAAATACTATTTTAAATTTGGGAAAGCATTGCATTCTCTCTTATGACTCTTGGACTCTGTCATGAAAATGAAGAAAGCAAGGAATTTATTAATAGACAAAGTCAGATCATGGCTATCACTTTGGAGGAAATCAATGATGTGTGGTAATTTAGAAGTCAGGGAATAGGCGTAATAAACTCATGTAATTGGGTGGAGAGGGTTCAAGGCAGATCATTAAAATCTTGAGCTCATTTTTATGAGCTGTACTTGATGAAATCATACAAGAAAGAAATGGACTCAGAAAAGAACTTGATACTTTATAGGCAGAATTGAGAGGAAAAATAGAGAAGTCAAGAATTCCAGAGCTGATAGAACTTAAAAATTTGATAATTTTGGAAAGATCTACTAAAACTCAGCTTTCAGTAACAAATAAAGTCAAGGGCAGGGATATTAAGACAGCTTCAGCACAGAGAGCATACTAGAGTGTAACTTTCACACCTCTTGTTAAAACAGAGAAAAATGAAGGCAATGCTAAGAAAATCTTTTAGTTGGACAAAAGGCCCCTGGAGAGGAGACTATGGGTGTGGTCCCTTAGAAGCCTACAAAGCTGTGTATCTCCAAAATAAATCTGAGAGGTTTTGAAATAGTTGTACTGTAACTTATACCTCTAGCATGAATTATAACAGGTCCTCGGTTCTCTCAAAATTACAGGACTTATGCTCCATACTACTTTAGCAAGGAATATGGTTGAGAAAACTGCTTAGTTGATATATGTTCAAATTTCCTCTTATCATGTAGCCAAGGAGGTTGATAGAAAAAGATGGGTACCCAGGAATGTGTAGCCAAGAGTCATGGAGACCAATGCCTGGGGAGCTACGCCACAGAAATAGGTTGCAGAATAATCAGACTTTCTCTACCACCTAGTGGATTTCCCTCACCACCCAAGTAGGGAAAACTTCTAACATTTACCCAGAGAGATCTTAGAATTGCTCAGGAGCATTGACTGTTCATGTTACCCATTCATTTTGTTGAATGGAAACATTTATTGTAGTCACCCTCTCATTAATCCAATGTATTGTAGCTTTAATGTGTGGGGGGATATTGATTTTACTAAATCAAGGGAAGGTATATACAAAACTAAACAAAAAGTTGAGAAAATTCTAAAATTTGTCCCTAATGTTGGAATTGAATGAGACTTTAGAGTGTGTTGGGGGAAAGATGAATACATTTTGCATAAAAAGGTGTATAAATGTGATCAAATAGTAGACTTTGGGGAGACTGGATTTCAGTTTTGACTCCATTCCCACCACAGACCTCTATTTTATTCAACATAGTTTGGTATATAGTTCATGTCATGCAATGCACCTATTTAAAGTGTACAATTCAAAGTTTTTAGTATATTCACAGGGCTAGGTAACCATGACCATAATCTATAGATCATCTTTGTCCACCCCTCAAAGAACTCCATACTCATTAGCAATCAATTCTCATTTCCCTCTTATCCACTCGCCATCTTTACAAAACTACTAATCTACTTTCTGTCTTTATAAATGTATTTATACGAACATTTCTTATTGGAGAACTTATATCACACATGGTCTCTTGAGTTGGCTTCTTTCACTTTGCAAAATGTTATCCAGGTGATATCATTTGTGCTGCAGCATGGACCAGTATTTCGTGTGAATCAGTCCTCAATTTGTGTTGATTGCTGAGTAATATTCAATTATACATATGTACCACATTTTATTTACCCATTCATCAGGTGATTGACATCTGAGTTGTCACCTTTTTTGGCTATTTCCCATAAAGCTGTTATGAAATTCACATACATACTTTTAAACAGACATATATTTCCACTCCACCTACTTCCGTACAGAGTGAAATTGCTGAATCATACTATAACTCTGTGTGTAATTTCTTAAAGGAACCACAGAAGTGTTTTCCAAAGTTTCACACCATGTGGCTTTATAACTATGTCCTTTGCCAAGTGACATTTTGTCATCCATCTGAGAAGGCAAACTAAATGTCACTTCCCCATTCATTTGGAATTTGAGTAAAGAACTTTCTTTAGCAATTAGAGCTTTAATGGCAGGAGTCTGGGCAGAGGCTGTCAACAGGATGGCATGATTTGGCTTGACCTCTGGTGTGTCTGTCACTGCCCTGAGAAAACCTGACCCTGGGTAGCTGCCAGGCCCTGCAGGGTCATACGAAAGAGACACAGCCTGACCAATGGCGTGAGGCCCAGCCCATCTGAACCAATCAAACCCCATTCAAACAAGCCAGGATGAGCAAAAACCCAGTGAAACCTTCTGAACTGTGAGACGCCAATATATTTCATTGCTATATTCTGGAATTGTTACACAAGAGTATGATGGTCATAACTGAATGAGTGAATTCAATAAATGTTAGTAGTATTTATTTACTAAAAAATATATTCATCTGCATTTTCCCATTATATTCTAATGTTCAAGACATGTTCCAGATGCATATCTCAGTTCCTATTGGGATAGTTTTCTCTTCTTCATTTGATTCAGAAAACCTAATATCATTTCTGATTTATAATCCATAATAAATTGAAGACATCAACTGTCAATTCCAAAATACCTATGAAGGGGGTCTGGAATTTCAGGGAGAAGGAGGAAATTAGAAAACATCTATGATCACAAATAGTTTTAGAACTCAACAGAATCTTCTCACACAGGTATCATTTTGCCTCTGATGCTCTATTTTTTTGCATTTTACATATTTTATTTTATTTACTTATTTTTAATTTACTTTTACTGGTGCATTTTTTATACTTTTTTTGGTGCACTAAAGTCTCATACCATGATGTAGTTCATAGTGACAGTGACATACGCGCACAGCACTTGGTGGGCTTTCACCAGGCTCCCTCCCCATTCCCCCTTCCTCATACAGGATATTGAGATTGGCATTGGTATTCTCACATATGTACACAATGTCAATGGAAGTGATTCCTTCATTAATTCCCCCTCAACCTCCGCTAGACCACATCCCTCGCTGCACTTGGGTTTCTCCTTCCTTGTCTAAGGGTTCTCTTGTTTCCTGATTACAACCTAGCTTCTGCATATGAGAAAAACATACAATCCTTCACTTTCTGTGACTGGATAATCTCAGCATAATGTTCTCCAGGTCTGTCTATTTTCCCTCAAATGACACAATTCTCTTCTTCTTTATTGCTGAGTAGAATTCCATTGTGTGTATATCCCATAATTTCATAATCTATTCAACCGTTGAATGGAAACAACCTAGGTTGTTTCCATAATTGGGCTATTGTGGATTGTGCTGCTATAAACATGGATATGCATATATTTCTATAATATTATGGTTTCAGTTCCTTTGCAAAGATACCAAGGAGTGGTATAGCTGGATCATATGGTGGATCCATTCCCAGTTTTTTGAGGAATATCTACACTGATCTCCATAGAGGCTGTACTAATTTGCAATCCTACCAGCAGTGTAGAAGAGTTCCTATTTCCCTGCATCCACACCAGCATTTATTGTTGTTTGACTTCTTTT
>PVJS01023524.1:0-15953 GCA_004027185.1 Glis glis
AGAGAGAGAGAGAGAGAGAGAGAGAGACAGAGAGAGAGAGAGAGAGAGAGAGAGAGAGAGAGAGACAGGGAGAAAGCGTGCACGCGCACCCACGCGCGCGTGTGCGAGCTGAGGCTGGCCGCGAACCCGGATCCTCCAGTCTCCGCCTCCCAAAGTACTGGGATTACAAGTGTGCGCCACCACGCCCGGCTTATTTGCCATTATTTAAAAAATATGCCAGGCGTGGTGGTGCACGCTTGTAATCCCAGTACTTGGGAGACTGAGACTGGAGGATCCAGGTTTACAGCCAGCCTCAGCAACTTAGTGAGACCCTGTTTCAAAATAAAGAATAAAAAAATGGGGCTGGGGTGTAGCTCAGAAGTAGAATGTCCCTGGGTTCAATCCCCAATACCGCAAAAATTAAATAAATAAATAAATAAATAAATAAATAAATAAAATAAAAATATATACTCATGAATGAGAGTAGTCTTTATCTGTTCACATATTTTCCTATATGTTTTAATCTCACAAAATGAATTCATAAATAGTCCATATTTTTATATACTTTTATTGGTGCATTTGTAATCTCACATCATAATGTAGTTCAGAGTGATGGTGACATACATGCACCCAGCACTTGGTGAGCTTCCCCCCGGCCCCCTCCCCTTCTCTATACATGATATTGAGATTGGCATTGGTATTTTCACACGTGTACATAACGTCAATGGAAGTGTTTCCTTCATTAATTCTCCCTCAACCCGCAACCACCCTCCCCTAGACCACCTCCCTCGCTCCACTGGGGTTTCTCCTCCATTATCTAAAGTCCCTTTTGTGCCCAAATTAATCCCTTCCACATATGAGAGACAACATATGGCCTTTCAATTTCTGTGACTGGCTAATCTCACTTAACATAATGTTCTCCAGGTCCATCCATTTTCCTGCAAATGACATAATTTTGTTCTTCACTGCTGAGAAGAGTTCCATTGTGTGTATATCCCATAATTTTGTAATCTATTCATCTACTGATGGACACCTAGGTTGGTTCCATAATTTGGCTACTATGAATTGTGCTAATATAAACATGGATGTGCATGTATCACTATAGTATTCTGATTTCAGTCCCTTTGGATAGATGCCCAGGCGTGGTATAGCTGGATCATATGGTGGATCCATTCACAATTTTCTGAGGAATCTCCAAATTGATCTCCATAGTGGTTACACTAATTTATAATCCCACCATTAGTATACAATTTCCCACATCCTTGCCAGCATTTATTGTTGTTTAACTTCTTTTTTTTTTTTTGCGGTACCGGGGATTGAACCCAGGGGCGTTCTACCTCCGTGCTACACCCCTGGCCCTATTTTTTATACTTTATTTTGAAACCGGGTCTCACGAAGGTGCAGAGGGCCTCATTAAGTAGAGAGAGAGAGAGACAGAGAGAGAGTAAGCTGAGGCTGGCCGCGAACCCGGATCCTCCGGTCTCCGCCTCCCAAAGTACTGGGATTACAAGCGTGCGCCACGACGCCCGGCTTATGATGATTGCTATTCTAATTGGGGTTAGATGGAATCTTGGTGTAGTTTTGGTTTGCATTATCCTAATTTCTAATGATGTTGAACATTTTTTCATATATTTGTTGGCCATTTGTATTCTTTTGTGAAGTGTTTATTTAGTCCACTTGGCCATTTTTTTTATTGGGTTGCTTGTTTTTTTAGCAATAAGTTTCTTAAGTTCTTTGTATATTCTAGATATTAGTCCTCCATCAGAGGAGTAGCTGGCAAAGAACTTTTCCCATTCTATTGGTCTATATTTTTAATCTTTGTTCAAAATGTTTTAAGACTATTTGATTACAACCATAAAATAATTGTGTCACTGTGAACAAGTTACTCAATCTCATTAAGACTTTATTTTCCTTATAAAATAAGAATAATATTAATGCCATGGGCTTATGAAGATAATTAATTGAAATAATCCATATGAAGCACTTAGTAAACTGGCTGGCATACAGGAAAAATACAAAAATGACAGCTAATTAGTCCCTTTCCATCCATAAGCATATGGACTTTTTTATGGAAAACAAGTTGCCTTTTTTTTTTGTGTTACAGTTACATAAGTACAGATCTTTTAAACTACTAAATGCAATATGATTAATTCTCCTAGAACACAGAATCACCAAGCTTCAGAGATTGGGTCTGCGGGAACAGGGGCTTGCCCCTTGGCTTAAAACTCATTTGCTCTGGTTTGATATTAGAGTAGCTAGCAACAAACCACATTCTCTTTAAATTCTCAAATTACAATTCTCCATTTAGAAAATTGAGTTCCACCTCATGCAAGGTGTTATAGGAAATACAAATAAGTATGGGACTTAGCAAAGTGTCTGCCACCTGAACCCATTTAAATAAGGAAACACATCGGTCAGCACTTGAGTCTCACAGCCTTGCTGAGACCATCATAGAGTGGGTCCTATGTGTGTTGAAGGATAGACCAGCTCAGTGATTTTCCATGAGGTGCAGTTACCCTCAGGGAACATTTGGCAATGTCTAGAGATATTTTTGGTTGTTACATCTGAAGTGTTGGTGGTGCTGTTGGTATGTAGTGGGTAGAGGCCAGTCACACCACTGGACATCATATACAGCACAGGGCAACCCCAGTAACAAAAAAATTACCCAGTCCAAAATGTCAGTAGTGGTAACTAAAACCTGCACTGATCAAAATGATCCTTAACGCTGTAGCCCTGTGCATCTTTCGGGTGTCTTGTTCAAACTTCCACAATTCAGGGCTCTATTACCAGAGGTTCTATTTCAACTCTGTAGATCCCTAAAACCTGGATCTGCAAATACACGGATAAGCCTGATGTAGGTGTTGCAAGAAGTTTGTAGTAAGAAATATTGAAAGCATATCAATAAATTAACAAGTGATAGAGGATGAAGAAGAGTGGTAAGGTAGCAGGAAGACTATTAATGCTGAGAGTTCTGGGTTCGGGAGCAGCCGGACCCTGGCGGGCTTGTTCTTGAGGTGGTCACAGTGGTTTCTCAGGCCCCTCCCTTCATGTGGCAGTGTTCTCTTGCCCTGGTTACATGCACAGCACAGCTGAACGCCTTCTGTCATTATCAGGCATTTTGTGCTCAGCCAGCCACATCGTCAGGGTTGCTTCAGTGGCGAGAAGCTGCTGTCATTCTAGGCAGGCTGCAAACAAGACTGAGTGCTTTGGGTTAGATTTATAGTACCACTCACAGAAATTCACTTACTGCAATCCTCGTTATAGGTAGGGTTAGAAATAGCTAGAGGAAATTGCACATCAAGTTTAATCCACTGTTGCCAAATTGTTCGGTCTGGTTTTCTGACCGTCCATTTCAGCTGTAGCCTTCACTAATGTCACTTGGATCAAACACTCATTTTAGGGATCCTCTTTCTGTAGTGCTTTTTAGCCAATAGCACTTACAATTTAAGGATTGTTCTAAGTATTTTAGCTATATTATCTAATTTTTACAACAACCAGATGAAGTGGGAGCTATTATAATTTCTATTTTGAGATAAGGAAACTGAGAGGGGATAATTTTCCAATGGTCCTACACCTGGTACAAGTGAGGACTTGGACCCAGACATTCTGTTTCTGGAGGCTATGTTCTCAGCCACTTAAACTAACTCTATGTTTTCTTAAAGCTCTGTGATCATAAAGTTTATAAAATGTTCATGTCCTAGATGTTCATTGTTGAAAGACCTCTACTTTTAAGTGAATGCCCTGCTTTATGCATTTGGATTTTTCTTCTACTTGATTTCTAAACATAGTTCTAAGAAACTTACTGCCATTGGATCTGAAACACCTGTTCTAGATCCTTCCATGGCCTCCACATTGGGTTCCACAGAGAACCCTCACTGACAACTTTAGTATCATTTCCTTGAGAGGAGGAGAGAGAGGAAAAAGAAGAGATGTTAGTTGTACAGGAAGGAAGTAGTTTTTGGAATATCAGTCAACAAATTCTTAATTATTACCTTTTGGAACATCCATATTAATTTTCAAATTTCATTTTTTTTTTTGCGGTACCGGGGATTGAATCCAGGGGCGTTCTACCTCCGCGCTACGCCCCCGGCCCTATTTTTTATACTTTATTTTGAAACCGTGTCTCATGAAGTTGTGGAGGGCCTCACTAAGAAGAGAGAGAGAGAGAGAGAGAGAGAGCTGAGGCTGGCCGCGAACCCGGATCCTCCAGTCTCTGCCTCCCAAAGTACTGGGATTACAAGCGTGCGCCACCACGGCTCAAATTTCATTTTATCTATTGCTCAGCTAAATCCCAGGCTGGGTCACCTGAAGTGTGAAGCCAGAGAGAGGTATTAATGAGTTACTTCTGAGTGTGCCCCAATCAAATGAAAGCAATTTTTTATTTCTCAGTTTGGTATTATTTGTCCCTTACATTTGAAAATTAACTGCAACAATAAAGTAATCAATGTAATAGGTTACCTTTACTTGTTATTTTCCTATCCAAGAGAGGAAATGTAGCAGAAAGATGGTTGTGAAAGCAATATTTAGCCAAGCAGTTAGAATTCCCACTATGAGTTAATAACATGGTTTCATGACATCTTATTTTAATATACTCCAGGAACTATGTTAGCAATCTTCATGCAAATTCCCTTTAAGTACTTGTTTGCATTCCTTGTTTAGTTTGCTTAATAATAGCTAGTTAAAAAATGTAAATTTATTTGGTGACTCTAAAAATTTGTGCATCTAAAGTTAAAAAGTTTCCAAGAAGCATTAGATTGGAGAATTTCAGCATGAAATGGCTTTGCACGATGTTTCTGGCAGACCTAAATAGGGAAGGAGTTTGTAAAGAAGTGGCATTTGATAATGGTGATGCTGATAGCAAAGACAATTAATGCCACAGGCTATGACTGCCTATCAGAAGATTGTGCAAGGCTTGGAAAGGCCACATTCTGCTTATTTGTTTATATCCCTTTCTCAAGGCAAATAGGTTTTAGACAGAAATCCCAACCAGTACTCAATTTATCTGGAGGTCACTTATCCATTATCTGTGTACATTTAAAATATACTTGGTGCCAAGTATGGTGGTGCATGCCTATAATCCCAATACTTGGGAGACTGAGACAGGAGGATCACAGGTTCAAGGCCAGCCTCAGCAATTTAGCAAGACCCTCAGCAACTTAGTGAGACCCTATTTCAAAATAAAAAATAGAATAGTGCTGGGGGTATAGCTCGGAGATAGAACGCTCCTGGATTCAATTTTCAGTACTAACGAAAAAGAAAAAAAATACATACATATACATATATATGTATATATGGTGATCTAATAATAATAAGCAAAGGCCTGTGAACAACAAAAATAGATGTCACAAAATCAGAACACTAAATCTATGTATTTATTCACCCAAAATAGCCACAATCAAAGCATATTTGCTCTTATGTTAGAATGGTCCTAATTATTCTGATAATTAGAATTTCCAGACCACAGCACAATAGAAAGTGGGAGGAAGGAGGGAATTACAAGCTGTATAAACAAAAGACAAACATTTCTAGTTGACAGCTAAAAAATGAACGAAACTCTGGGAGTCAGAAAAATTAAAAGGGCAATGAGCCCTGGAGCTGTGAGATAGGTCACCAGCCACATTAAGGGCACAACATAATTATTTAACTTGATTACAATGAACCTAAGTTATAAGCAATGGCTAAATTATGGTCTGTGTAGGCCATTTAATAAAGCAATTGTTTATAATCCATTTCAAAATATATATATATATTTTTTTTTGCAGTACCGGGGATTGAACGCAGGGGCGTTCTACCTCCGCGCGGAGGGCCTCACTAAGTAGAGAGGGGGAGAGAGAGAGAGAGAGAGAGAGAGAGAGACAGGGAGAGAGAGAGAGAGAGAGAGAGAGCACGTGCGAGCTGAGGCTGGCCGCGAACCCGGATCCTCCGGTCTCTGCCTCCCAAAGTACTGGGATTACAAGTGTGTGCCACCACGCCCGGCTATTTCAAAATATATTAACCCATTTTTTCCTTGAGAAATTGGAATACAGTGCCTAATAATGGGACAGTACCATATCAAAAGTGTTGCTTACCTACGGTGGTAAAGAAGGTGCTCCTTTGACATTGTTCAGGGTAGTAACTGTCAGGTTGGCAAGTCCTTTATTGTTTTACAAGATGTGGGGCCCCAGAGTTGGGAAATGATGGAGTGTACAGAAAATAAATGTGGTCATCTTGCTGGTTCTTTGGACAGTTCTTTCACTGTCTATGCCATGGCCACGAGCACATGGAAGGAGTATGCTCTTTATTACGTTTTTCTCTTAATTCCCTCTTGTTTTCTGTCTTCATTCTAGCTTCTATCACCTTTGGAGATTTCAACTTCTGCATTGACAATTCATCTGGGCTTCTCTGTAACACAGCTTGAAAATCTGTTCCATTCCAGAATACCACAGTTACTGCAGGAGGCAGCCGTTGCATGAAATTGAGCTATCCCATACCCTGTAGGTTAAACTGCAGTGATCATTGCAAGGTGCCCAGTATGCCTGAAGGGAGTGTGAGGGCTTAGTCGTTAGCATCTTCTGGCAATTAAATTTTTAACCAGGAAAACTAAGTCAGGACCCATGTTGATGAAGTTTTGGTGGGATTTTGCTCTATTTTATGGGCTGCTAATAAGATTCAGGCTCACTGCTAAAACCAGGAGGCTATCACAGACTCAGTGTAGACAGGTAAGTGACACTAATTATTCTGCTCTGGGAGCAGGAAAGCTTGTTAGAACAGGAAGTTTTCTTAACAGCTCCTCAAGTTGAGCCAGTTTGCAGAGCCAGTTTGCATTTTAATTTGCTTTCTAAAAAACCACAGGTTTTGAAGTATTTATTTTGCAAATTTCATTTACGGACCTTCCTAACAATAGGAAAATTTAAGTGTCTTCCTATGTGATATACCTACATTCTGTACCTGGTGGTCAAGTTTGTTTAATGGCTATTTCCTGAACACTAGCAAACCGCCAGTGCCAGAGATTCAGGGATGAAGGAGACAGAGTCTCCCTGCCCTCAGAAAGCTTCCATTCCACTGGGGAAGAAAGACACAAGAAAGCACATAAATACGTGAAGGTCGGGAAGGTGCTCTGGTCTATACCAATGGTGGTGTGAGACGGAGTAGGGGCACAGGGCTGTTTCAGCTGGGACACTTACATTCAAGGCTTAGACCTGAGCAGCTAGGGACCCGGCCACTCCCATAGCCAGCAGAAGAGCGCTGCAGGTGGAGGGAACCATCAGTGCGGCAGCCCTAGAAGGGGAAGGGCTTGTCACCTGCAAGGAACTGAACAAAGACAGTGGGAGTGGACCTATGAGCTGGAGGGAGGAAGCAGCAAGTTGAGATAGAGATGGGGCAAGCTAGAGAGAATAGAGGTAGCCCGTGTGGGACCTCATAGGACAGGATAGGTGTCTGGATGTATCCTAAGAAAAATGGGACACTATCAAGTAGTGTTTAGCAGAAGAATGGTCTGGTCTGGTACTGGGGATTGAACCCAGGGGCATTCTGCCTTTGAGCTAACTCCCCCAGCCCTTTTTTTTTATATATATTGAAACAGGGTCTACCCAGGTTGCTGAGGCTGGCCTCAAACCTACAATCCTCCTGTCTCAACCTCCCGAGTGCTCCACTGAGCCTGGCTTCATTTATATTTTGAAGAGATCTCAATTGGCTGATAAGGCAGCGGGCTGGTGGGGACAAGAAAAGAAGCAGGGGAATAAGTGAAGGAAACAGAGCAGAGGTGGTGAGGGGTCGGTGGTGAGGAGCCGTGAGTGGACAGATGGGATACGTTTTGGAGATGGCTATGATGGGCGCTCCTGATGGATTGGATTGGATACTGGGGGAAATAAGGGTAAAGGAGGAACCAAGAATAAGTGGTTTGAACAACTGGGTAAATGGCAGTATCTCCAGAGATGGGGGAGACAGGAGTGAAACTTGCCATCTCTCTTCTTGACATACTTTTGTTGAAATGCATTTCTGCCATCCAGATAGAGAAAAAGCAGACACATTTCTCTATCTAGGTCCCTTCTACAGCGTGTACCTGGGACATGGTGGTCTTACTTTCAGTAAACATGATTAAATTTCAGGGAACCTGCCCTTCAGTTTTATCTCACTTGGCTATAAGAATAAATACACCACACAGGCATGTGTGCAAGTCTGTGCACATGTGTGCGTGCACACACACAGAGATACACACTTGCACATGTTTGAAAGCCCTTTGAGATTCTAATAAACTCAAGGGAAAAAATGAATGAGTAGTGTTCTGTTGAAAGTTCAAATTTAACTTAGTTCATCCTTATTTGGCACTGGGATGCTGGATTTGTACATTTTACAGCCAAGGAGGCAACTCGATATAACTTTTATGTTGTTATAAATAACAATAAGCAGTATTTCACATTATCAAAAAGATGAACCTTAAGATCCTGAAGGTTCTGTAACCCTAGGATCTCTTGATAGGAAATGTTATAGACTTGCTTCCCTTAAACCTCAGAAGTGGCTTAAGTATTGATTGTCTAGATTAGATTAGAGTCCCGAGGATAGTGGAGGCAATTCCTTCAGAGTATTCCCACCCCTGATGCTTACTTTCTGTTTTATAAAGTTGTAGAATTGGAGCAAGGAACTTCCACAGCCTGGAAAAAATTCCTTTAATTACCACTGGCCTCATCAACTTCTGATTTCCCTGATTCTCTTGCTCAAATTAGTGTTCTCCTTATAAGGACCAGGCAAGAGACTGGGCAAGATCTTCTTTTTAAATTGAAGACTTGGGAAAACTGAGCTTTACCCTCTCAGAAATGGAAACTTTAGAATAAGCATCAGCATCTCTTTATATGGGTAAAAATTGATATGAAAATAGACCTACTATATCTGCATTCATTTGCTGGGACTGCCACAACAAAGCACTATACCACACACCAGGTGGCCTAAACATTCCTCTGGGTTCTGGAGGCTGAAGTCCAAGATCAAGGTGTCAGTAGGTTTGGGTTCTTCTGAGACCTCTCCTCTTGCTTGCAGATGCTCTTTTTCCTGTGTTTTCACATGAGCTTCTCTCCAGGTGTGCCCATGTCCTTAAAATCCTCTTCTCATAAGGATACTAGTCATATCGGACTAAGGCTCATTCATACAACCTTGCTTTACTTTAAATTACATTTTCAGAACACTCCATCTCCAACTACAGTCAATCCTAAGGTTAGGACTTCAACATAACAAATTTTGCAGGTGACTATTCAGCCATAAGAGTATGTCTGTCTGTCTTAAATTCCCTAGAAAACTCTAGTGAGAAAACTTACAACTTTAGCCTTCCTGTTAGCAGTTCAATACTTTTGTGTAACAGTTGTTCCCTTCCTCCTCCTACATACCTTGTAGAAGGCAAGGCAGTGCCCTCACAACCTTAAAGTGCGTCCCGCTGTGAGATGACTGCTCTGTGGTGACTCCAACAACGTGACTGACCACAGCTTTCATGCCCTTGTGTTGCAATTATATTTTGCACAGTTCTTCACTTGCATACCTACCCTGATTAGAATGGAGAAACAGGTCAAGGGCTGTTTACAGTCTTGTGTTTATTCTGCCATATAAATGCCTAGAAAATGAGGTGAAATATATAGAGGTTGAAACACCTAGCATTATATATAGTGTCAATAAAGTTAATCTTTTATTTATTGTCAGCACTTGGTATTAACTACTTTAAATTCCTGTACATTTTTATGGTACTGGGGATGGAACCCAGGGGCAGTCTACCTCCAAGCTACACCCCCAGCTCTATTTTATTTTTTATTTTGAAACAGGGTCTCACTAAGTTGCTAAGGCTGGATTTGAACCAGGGATCCTCCTGTCTCAGGCTCTTAATACTGGGATTATAGGTGTGTGCCACCATACCAGGCTAAATTTCTGTATTTGTATTACCTTCACACAGAGAACTCCCTGATTTCATTCAGTCACTAGCCACTAGGTTGACTAGAAGAAAGTGAAGATAATTGGGTACAAAGGGACCAGTATTTTCAGAACAACTGGAACTGAACAGTCTATTCATAGCAGGTCGGAAGCATTCTCTCCACCTGAAAGGACCCCCCCATCCCATGCCTACTTAAAGTGTATTCCTCTGAGCATTACTGGGCTCTTGAACTCCTCAGGAAGTTGAGGTTGTATTTTGCAGTGTTCTGTGATCAGGAGAGGCATTGACTGGTGCTCCCTGTGGGATAAACATGACAACACCAGGTCTTTTCTTGGGCAAGTTATTCCCCTTGTTACATGGTCCACTATGGTGGGCATTTACTACATGAGCCATGTAAATTTATTTATTTATTTATTTATTTATTTATTTATTTATTTTGCAGAACTGGGGATTGAACCCAGGGGCATTCTACTACCAAGCTACACCCCAGCCCTATTTTTTATTCTTTATTTTGAAACAGGGTCTCACTAAGTTCAGAGGGCCTCACAAAGTAGCTGAGGCTGGCCGTGAACCTGCGATCATCCTGTCTCAGCCTTCCAAGTACTGGGATTACAAGCATATGCCACCACACCCTGCTTCTGTAAATTTAAATTAAAGTAAAATTAAAAATTCAGTTCCTTAGTTATATTAGCCACATTTCAAGTGCTCAATGACCCCACATGGCTATTGGCTACCATATTGAAGAGCCCAGATTATAGCCACCTCCATCATCACAGAAAGTTCTGTTCCATTATCATCTAAAAGCTTAAATCCCAACTTTAAATGATCTACTACTAAAAGTACATGATGATCATAATCAGTACCATTTAGTACTTACCATGTGTCAGATTCTATAAAATATCACTTTGAGGATATGGAAATAAAGGCTTAGTGAATTAAGTAATTTGTTCAAGTTACCCAAATTAGCATGTAGCAAAGCTGGTAATAAAAAAAAAGCCAGTAGTAATAAAAGCATATTTTTTAAATTGCTAATCTAGTAAATATAACATGTTCTTGTGCTGTACTTTCAACTCGCATGTTATTTACAGTGAAATTAAATGAACAAAGCAAAATTTTTGAGGAGGTTTTGTCTCATATTGACTTGGCTTCAGGACCCTGCTGCCTGCCTTGTCCTGGTTCCCAGTGCCTTGATGTAGCTGAATCTTCCACCGAGGGTCCTTCCCGCCATAGGCAGCCATTCTCAGGGAAGCACAAGTCTGCCCAGCCGCTGACCTCAAGAGAATACGGAGGCAGTTTCCCATCTTAACACCTTGTCTAGAAGTGAGATTGGGGTTCCATGACAGCATTTTTCCCTTTTCTTCTTTTAGATCTGAATCATGTTTAATTGGAATAAGAACAGAATAATACAGGTTGAGTATCCATTTTCTGAAATGCTTGAGACCAGAGGTGTTTTGGATTTCGGATTTTAGAATATTTACATATATATAAGATGAGATATGTATCTTGGGGGATGAAACCCAGATCTAAACACAAAATTTGTTTCTCCTATGCTTTATACACATAGCCTAAAGGTAGTCTTATACAATATTTTAATAATTTTGTACATGAAACAAAATTCGTGTACACTGAATCACTAGAAAGCAAGGGTCTCACTATCGCAGTCTCCCATGTGGACAGTCTGTGGTTGTTGGGGTGAAGATATCTCACAGCTGAAGAAGGCCGGGTGAGGGATTCTTCCCCTGGAGATGCTGATTCTGCTGTTGTGCATCTGTGTTTAGCCGTGACACACTGCATGAGGTCAGGTGGAAAATTTTCCAACTGTGCAGTCATGTCAGTGTTCAGCAGGCTTGGGATTTTGCAACATTTCAGATTTGGGGTTTCTGGATTAAATATGTTCAACCTGTTCCTTTTACCTGGAGACAATCTAGTCTACCAATAAAAAGATGCACTTGTTGAAGAAGAACAGAACCCTGAAAAGGTTTATTCATGTCGCCCTGTGAGTTATAAAATACCCTGATTGGGGGAAACTATTGTAGACTTCCTAGAGAAATGGACAAACATTTCTGAAGAAGGGAACAAAGGCAAAGCCTTAAGAGTGAGATGTGGGGGTGGCTGAGCACTAATGAAGTAATGTGTGTTAAAAGAAAAAGGCATGGACGGGAATTTCTACGGAGGAAGTAATGAGGGGCCTCGTGCTGCTGCAGCAAAGGTGAGGCTTGTCCAGAAATCAATTCTTTTTGAATTCTTACTGTTTAGTGTAGTCGGGCTCCCAAAGAAAATCAGAGAGACTGAGGGAAGAGAGGCTGTGGGAAGCTGATCCCAGGCCTCGTTAGATGAGGAGGTGGTGGGTGACAGCTCCTTCTCAGCTTCTAGGATAGATGGGTTTGTCTTGGCTGCCAGGAGTGTGAGCAGAGAATGTGATGGCCCATTACCCTTGCCTACTACAGGCTCAGAAGGAGAAGTTGTGCTACAGATGTTAGGTATCTGTGACTCAAGGGCCCAAGAAAACCATCCTATGGAGGGTCTGACCACTCAAAGCTTCTGATGTAGAGAGTAATTAGTGGTCTATTTCTTCATTGCAACCTACCCCGAAGTTTAGTGACTTCAAACAACAAATATTGATTATGCCCATGTTTCTGTGGGTCTGAAATCTGGGTGTGGCTTAAGCGAGGTCCTCTCCCTGGTTGAATTGAGGTGTCTGTGTGGGCTGTAGTCATCCCAGTCCCCTATGGGGGAGGATCATTACCAAGCTCGCTCACCTGGCTCTTGACAGGCATATGGTCCTGACTGGCTGTTAGCCAGAGAGATCCGTTGCTGCTCATCTGGGCCCTCCATAGGGAAGCTGCTTCCACCAGGGTGAGCAAGCAAGAGAGCAAGAAGGGACACACAACTTGGAACCCACTGTCTTCTTGTGTCTTGATCTTGGAGGTGACTTCACATCATTTTTGCTGTAGTGTGTGTGTGTGTGTGTGTGTGTGTGTGTGTATGTGTGTGTGTGTGTGTTTTACTGGGGATTCTCACCCGGGGCATTCTATCTCCAAACTAGGTCCCCAGTCCTTTTAATTTTTCGTTTTGAAACAGGGTCTCACTAGGTTGCTAAGAGTCTTGCTAAGTTGCTGAAGCTGTCCTCAAACCTGGGATCCTCCTGTCTCAGCCTCCCAAAGTACAGGGATTACAGGTATGCACCACCACACCCAGGCTTGCTGCATTCTTTTCATGAGGAGCAAGCCACAAGATCCAGCCCCTTCTCAAGGGGCAGGGAGGGCCCAGGGCTGAGCCATGGGAAGCAGGAATCCCTGCAGGCCCTCTGACAGGCTGTCTGCATAACACAGTGGGACTGGGGGCAGGATATGGAACATGTTACAGAAATACATTTGTTTTCTCAGTAATATATTTTAAAATGTAGCAGTGCCATGTGTAGTCCCGTTCTGAATATAAAAATAACACAAATGCCATAATGAACGCTGGAAGAGTTCTGACATTTCCCTTAAGTTTGATCAGATTGATTTTTGTGATAACATCAAGAGAATAGAATTTTTGACAAGGTGTGTAGGAGTGGGTCAGTCATTTTGGAGCATAGATCTCTTTGTTTCAAAGACAGGGTGTTCACGCTGGCATGAAAGGAAGGTATTAGGGCATAGGGAAGGATTAAGAACTGAACTCCCGGGAGGGTGGAGGAGAAGAGGAACAAAAGCAATTCAGGACATGGAATTGGGTCCAGATGAGGCAGGAGAAGATGCAAAAGAAAATTTGTTTTGGATTTTTGCTTAGGGTCAGCCCTATCCTTTCCTACTAGAGAGCAAAGTATCTATACACACTCCCTCTCTCATCTCAGTCCCACTCGCCCTGCCCACTGGGGGCTGAAGCTTTGAGACCCTGAGAGAGGAGCCAGCACTGGCGAGCTGGTTCTCTCATGCAGTAGCAGAATCAGTCCTCACACGGAAGAGTGCCAGGCATCACCCACCCTGCAGGGCCTCGCTCACACACAACTTAGTGGGCTCAGGCATCAGACCAACGCCCTTCTAGACAAAGAAAACCTCCTGCTAAATGATTTTTAAGTCTATTGTCTGTACTTTATTTGGGAAAATAAGCATGTGACCAAGAGCTTCTAATGCATAATTGATTCCTAAGGCCAGGAAGCAGACAGAGGAGGGACCAGGACTAGATGCCACCAAACCTCAAGCCCTGTGCACTAGAGATTTTCATGCAGTAAAGGCACTCCTGCCCCCGTCCACCTGTCAGGCTGTACTAAGTCAAATGTGTCCGCATAGCAGTTTGCAGAGCCTAAAGTGCTGAAGTGAGACTTTTGGGAGAAGAATGACATTGCCCATTCCTGGGAATAGCCTGAGAACTCCCTGCTCTTTAGATGTTGTTTAGAAGAACTTGAGTTTTGGAGGGAATATAGTATCAGCTTATGGACTATATACGAAGTCTTTATGTAGTGGCACGCCCTGCACTATCCTTAACTTCACAGGAACACTGAGTCCTGGCTTTAGGGATTTCATAGGAAGTAAATAGATTTTGGTCATCCCTAGTACATGTATACATTCCATGAAAGAGAGTAAGAAAGAAAAGCCTTTCAAAACCACAAAGAAATAAAACAAAAAACAGTGCAGTACTGTGTGTTTCCAACTTTAACTAGTCCTCCCTGCCCCAAGGTAGGAGACATGTTTAGTAACTTTCTGGCTTACAAGTTCCAGTGCCTACTCCCACTCCATCTGAGGTTTGCTGATCATTGAAAGATGCATAAATAGGATGCCCTGTGGTCTTTACTGGAGACACTGCACGGTGCCTCAAACAACCCAGTGTTGTCAGACACAAATCCATTCCAGCAGACCTGGATTCTCATTTCATCTCTGTCACTGGGTGACTTTGGGTAAATGGCATATGCTCTGAGCTTCGCTAGTTTTATAAGGTGCCTGGCACAGGGCTGGTGCAAAACAGGTGCTCCACAATGGTGACTTCCTTGCCACTTCTCCCAGAAGATGGCAGCGACTGTCACCACCTCTGTTCAAATTGTCATCCCATTCTCCTCCTCTCCTTCACCCCTCCCCCATACACCGTTCAAAATAGTAACATTTCCCATAGGCCTGGTTGAGGCTCAATATAAATTATATGGATGAGAGCACCTATTGACCGCATAGCTCTGTTGGAAATTGTCAAGAAAGAGGAACCCGAGTTTTGAAGAAAAGGGAAAGATGGGTTCCACAATCACATTAGTGAGGCAGACAAGCAGGGCACCTTAACCCCAGAGTTATGAAGGCACCTGTGTTATTCGCAGCAGCAGCCTGCAATAATTTGGCAGGATGGAAGAGAGCCCAGAAGGTCTAGAGACTAGAGGTCAAGTTCAGAGAGAATCCTGGGGGTTACACTGCAAGGAAGATGGGGTCCCAGGCAAATCAGGAGACTGAAAAATAAAGGATAAGAATTTGGGTTAATATTAGTTAAATCATAATGTGCTTTACAGTATACAGAAAGCATCTCCATGCATGATCCTATTACTTCTTGGAATGGTCTTTGACTTGGCCATTATTAACTTCGGTTTATAAGTAAGGTTCGGTGAAGTCAGGGCCTTGCCCAAAGCCAAGCAGCCATTGAGTAATCTAATCAGTAATCAGCTGGGGTCTCTGGAGTTTCATTTTGGTGCTTTTTCTATTAAATCACCATTGCTGACTTAATGAAACTGTCTGAAGCATTGAAAGTCTGCTTGAAGGATGGGAAAGGGCCTCTGTGCTCCAGCAACCAAACAGGATTTGATGTGGGAGCAAGACTTCGAGGGCCAGGGCATGTTTGTTTCCCTCTCTCTGACTTACAATTGGTATCAAAGAATAGGCAAGATCACACACTGATTGATTGATTGACTGATTGATTGTTTGAGGTAAACTAGGCTATGGGGTTGGAATGAGAACTGACAGGGAATGTTTCCTACTTTGGGGTTCAGTTTTGTGGTTACCCAGATGGCTAATAGTTTATTGCAAGTCAGAAATGAGACATTTCTCCTTTAACTTCCAACTTTCTAAAGAAGGGCTAATGTTGTTGCTTTGGGACGGTAATCTGTTAAGGGTAATTTATGTTGTTTACATTT
>PVJS01023524.1:16053-29620 GCA_004027185.1 Glis glis
TTGCGGTACCGGGGATTGAACCCAGGGGCGTTCTACCTCCTTGCTACACCCCTGGCCCTCTTTTTTATACTTTATTTTGAAACTGGGTCTCACGAAGTTGCAGAGGGCCTCACTAGGTAGAGAGAGAGTGAGAGAGAGAGAGAGAGAGAGAGAGAGAAAGAGAGAGAGAGAGACAGGGAGAGAGAGAGAGAAAGAGAGAGCTGAGGCTGGCCACGAACCCAGATCCTCCGGTCTCCGCCTCCCAAAGTACTGGGATTACAAGCATGCACCACCACAACTGGCTTAAAGGCCTTTTTAAACATGGTCATAGTAACAAAATACCAACATCTACTGAGTACTGGTTATCTGAAAGTGCTATTTTTGGGAGGAGGAGTTATTTTTACTAACTCACTTAATCTCCAAATAATGTATGAAGAAGTTACTATTATTCCCATTTCCCAACCCTCAAAAAAAAATGAGGTGAGAGGTTCATGAAATTTGCCCCAAGTCTTATGGCTGGATCCAGAGATTCCAGCCAATTTGATTTCAAAGCCTGGTATTTTCCACCACTCTGCTTAATGGATTTTATATGAAAATTGAAGTCATAAAATCAATTAATGAACAATACAGCCTTAAAACATTGTAATAGTTTAACTATTATTACATAAAAACCTACAGTAATAAATTTGTGCCAATGAGGGTTTCAGCTCTCTGAATATATAACTCATCTGAGAAAAATGTCTTCACAGTAGCAAGACCCATAGTACCCTGGCTCAACGCCCTCCAGCCCATCAAGGACTCTAGGGGCACGTGCTACCATTGAAACCGGACAGTCAACCAGTTCTATCGCAAAGTTCTAAGTAAACTAAGAAACTGAAACTTTAGAAAATTTAGAAGGTTAAATGCTGTCTTGAAGAGTTACAGGATAACCATAATTAATATTCAGGTGCCTTTTAGGCATTCTGCATCCATTTATTTCTGATCTTGGCCCACATGTAGCTGATTCCAAACGCTTTTTCCAGCTCCAATGGTGGTTACCTTTAGCCATCTGGGGACTTTTACAAGTCATGCACCACAAGTACCTTTCAGGAAGATCGTTTATACAACGGTGGACTCATAAAATTAGCATGGAGCTGAGAAGTTCCAACTGCCTTGTGACATCATAGCCATCATTACAGTGCAGTGTAACACATTACTTGTGTACTTGTGATGCTGGTACAAACCTACTGCATTAGCCAAATACAAACATATGGGACACACAAGTATGTACAGTACATAATACTTTATAAACAACTTTATTACTGATTTGTATATCATATTAATTAGAGTATACTCCTATACACAATTATCTATGTCTATGTGTATATAAACATATATGTGTATATAAAACATACATATGTATCTATAAAAATCTGTAAAACAGCCTCAGGCAGGTCCTTCAGTAGGTATTTCTAAAAAAGGCATTGTTAAGGGCTGACAAATCCTTGTGCCTATTGCCCTTGAAGATGTGGAAGAGGAGGACAGTGATATTGATGATCCTGACCCCTGTGGGCCCTGTGTGTGTTTGTGTCTTAGTTTTTAACAAAAAAGTTTAAAAATTAAAAAAAATTAAATAGGACAAAGTGGACTGGGGGTGTAGCTCATTGGTGGAGCTCTTGCCTACCATGCTTGAAGCTCTGGGTTTGATCCCCAACATTAAAAAAAAAAACAAAAAATTCTTATAGAACAAGAACAAAAATAAAATATACTTTGTACAGTGTTTTTGTGTTTTAAACCAAGTGTTATTACAAGAGTCAAAGGGCTTATAAAGTCGAAAAGTTACAGTAATCTATGGTTAATTATTGAAGAAACTTTTTCTTAATAAACTCGGTGTAGCCTAAGTGACCAGTGTTTATAAAGTCCACAGTAGTGAGCAGCAGCATCCTAGGTCTTCACATGCACCCTCTCGTCAGTGACTCACTCAGAGCGACACCCAGTCTTGCAAGGTGTTACTCAAGGTATAGAAGTGTACCCTTTTTTATATTATGTCAGTTGGTTCTTTTTGTATAAAACTTGCAGAATTGTTGGCTTCCTTTATAGTTCTACTTGATTATGGACAAGCAAGCAATACAAAGGACTTTCTCACCCAGGCACTCGCTGAAGCAGATGTAATACCATATTTTTTTACTGTACCTTTCTATGTTTAGATACACAAATACCATTGTGTTGCAGTTGCTTACAGTGTTCAGTACAGTAACATGCCATATAGGTTTGTAGTCTAGGAGCAATAGGCTACAACATACAGCCTGGTGTACAGTAGGCTATACCATGTAGGTTTGTGTAGGTACACTCTGTGATGTTTGCACAATGAAATCATCTAATGATGCATCTCTCAGAATGTTTCCCTGTTGTTAAGCAACACATGACTATATTCCTATTCTAAAACAGTCTTTCCATAAAATGTCTATCATGACACACATGGCAGAAAGAGACATCTGCTTCAATGTTGCTAGGTGAGGAAGTTCTATATATTGATTGCTTTCCCATAAAAAAGAACTATAAAGCAGGACTTACGACAATTCTGTAGATTTAATGCAGAAAGGGGCCAACTGCTATAGTATAAATAGTGACAATTTAGTCTCCCTAAGGAATGTATATCTGTATGCAAATGTCGCCTATGCCCTTGCGAGACCCCAAACCTGTTATACTTGGAAAAGGAGCAGGTGGCACTGCAGTGTCTTTGTAGTTCTGCAGCACTCAACACAGATTTTTCTGTCAAAAGAGAAGGAAATGGGGATATTATTTTTATTGGTGCATTGTAATTATATATCATTATGAGGTTCAGAGTGATAAATACATGCATGCACACTACACTTGTGTTTCCTATGGGTCCTACCCCACTCCCTCCCCTCTCTCCCTACATAATATTAAAGTTGCTATCGATGACTTATATATGAACATAGCATTTTTTAAACAATTTCCTTTATCAAGTCTCCTCTTCTACCTGCCCAGCTCCTTCCCCAAATCCCCAGTATCTCCCCTTATTTATCTGAAATCCCCTTTGTTTCCTAGGACCTCTTTAGCTTCCACATATGAGTGAAAACATATGTCCCTTCCCTCTCTGGGACTGGATAATCTCACTTGGCATAATATTCTCTAGTTCTATCCATTTTCCTGAAAGTGACATAATTTTGTTCTTTATGACTGAGTAAAATTCCATTATGTGTGTATACCATAGTTTTATAACACATTCATCTATTGACAGACACCTAGACTGGTTCTGTGGTTTGGCTATTGTGAATTGTGCTGCTATAAACATGGATATGCATGTATCACTATCGTATTCTGACTTGGATTCCTTTGGGAAGATCCCTAAGAGTGTATACCTGGGTCGTATGGTGGTTCCACTCCCAATCTTTTAAGAAGCCTCCACTCTGATCTCCATAGAAACTACTAATTTGCAATCCCACCAACAGTGTATAGGGTTAGTGTTAGCCTCATAGGAGAAAGCATGTGGTTAACTTACAAAGACACTCAGACTGCACAAAAATTATTTAACCCTTTGATTCAGTCAGAGAGGAGGAAGTTAGTCAAACATACCTTCCCCCAACCGCCACCCCAACTGAGCCCTTTTTGTAGGAACTAATGGGTAAATGATTGTCTTGTTTTGAAATAAGAGTTGATGAGTTCTTGCCAGGCTCAGGCTTGGGGAGTGGAATTTTCCCTCAAATTTAGTAATAACTCAAAATCTGAAAAACAGACATAGAGACAATTCTGCAGGAGGCAGGAGGATATCCCCCTGGCCTGTTCCTTCAACTTGATTGGAGAACTGAAAATGTGGCTCCTGATGTCAAGGAGCATCCAGTAAAGAGAGAACTTGAAGTCTATAAAGGAGTTTTTACATTCCTGTAGAATGTACTCAAGCCAAGTTAACTAGTCTGAAAAGGCGTTAAGGTCTTTGCTTGTAAGACTGTTTAAACCAGCCTATTATTCCATTGCATGTGACATTGTTCTTTTTTCCTACCTCCGGTCTTCTCCAGTGGTCTAAACAACACAATTTCCCATGACTAATTTGCTGTCACATAGTGAATTTGAACTTAAGATCCTGGTGCAGCTAAGCTCAGCCACCTAGTTGTTAAATATTTAACATTTTGGACCTTATCCTATACACTAAGATGAATAAGGACTAATGGCCATCTTCAAGGAATTTATTATACCCAGGCGATAGAGCAGACAGGTAGAATAGTAGTTAAGGTGCAAGATACCAAATGTAATGCCTGAGTGCTATAGTTTGAATGAGTTTGACTTGGTGGTATTGGGAAGTGGTAGAAACTTTAAAAGGTAGGGCCTAGTAGAAGGAAAGAATTGAGGTCACTAGGTTATGTCCCTTTGAAGGGGATATTAGGACGCTGGCCCCTTCCTGTCTCTCTTTGGTTCCTGGTCACCATGGGATGAGCAGCTTTCTCTGCACAAGTTCATGCCTTGATGTACTGCTTCACCACAGGACCCAAAGCAATGGGGTCTATGGAATGTCGACTGAAACCATGAACTAAAATAAATCCTTCCTCTTTTTAAGTTGAATATATCAGGTATTTTGCTATAGTATTGGAAAGCTGACTGACACACCCAGGTATGCATTGGGATACTATGGAAGCACAATGGTGGACCTTCCCAGATTAGATGATGTATATGGCAAGCCTTAGAAAATCATGCATGCAATACAGAAAAGCATTATAGACCAAAAGAGCTGCATGTGCAAAGGCTGAGAGATGGCACTTTAACAGATAGTTTCATAGGGCTGAAATTTAGGATTTGGGCAGGAAGGTTGGTTGAGGAGGGACAAGAACTGAGACTGTGGAAGAGAGAGGGCAGGAACCAGATGGGGAGGAGGAACCTGAACTTCATCCACTAGATCTGAAAGCTATGGGGAAACCATGGAAGGGTTGAGCAGCTCTGGAGTGAGCTGCTCAGATTTGTACTCTCAGTTATCACTGTGTTGGAAACATGGAGGGTTAACAGAGAAACAGAAGGCTGGGCTCAGTAAGGAGGCTAGTGCAGTAATCCTAGGGGCCTAGAGTAAGGCACAAGTGAGAATGGAGAGGAGAAGGGAAGTAAAGGAACTTCTGACTGAATGTGTAAAAGAGAGGAGCTGTGGATGACTCCCAGGTTTCTCCACCGGCAGAACGATGAGACTCATCACAGAGTACGGAGTGCAGATGGAACAACTCTGGACGAGAAGAGAGAGTGGCATGAGTTTGGGATGAGCTGACTTGCAGTGAATCAGGGACATCCAGATGGAGAGGGCCAGCAGCCTGCATTCTAACACGAGGGATCTAGAGCTCAGATAAGAAAGATTTCAGAGTCATAAAGACATCTGAGCTAAAAGCAGTGACTTGGATGGAGTCATTGGTCAATAGTAGGAGAAAAACAGAGTCTGAGGATAGAGCCCTAAGAACCCCAACTCTGAAGGTGAGAGAGGCTGAATGAGAGGGAAGAGGATGGAGAGGCAGCAGGGAAGAGGAGTGCATTGCCTTAACGGCCAAAAGCAAAGATCCTTTCCAGAAAAATGAAGAGATTCTGTGTTTGTTGCCACTTAAAGAAGCTAAGGCAAGATCAGAAAATGTCCCCTGGATAAGAGAAATTGGCCATTAACTGACAACCTAAAGGGAAAGCAGTTGGCTACAGGAACAGAGATAATATTGCATATGGTTGAACAAATGGACAAGACTTTGTCATATTGTCACAAGGGACAGAGCCCAGAAGTCCTGGCCTCTGAATATTGGTTCTAGGAAAAAGTGTTAGGTAAAAATGTCTACCTTGATAAACAAAAAGCCGAGAAAATAATTTATTGCCTATTTATTTCCACATACACCATACTAAACATAGTGGAGAGAGGCTTATGCATAATTTATGTATTCCTGGAATTCAAGTTCTTTAGTGAATGAGTAATAAGACTCTAAAGCTGGGTAAATTGGCCAAAAAGAACCTGCCTTTTTTTAATGACTGTTTCCATACATTGTATTCTTACAGAATACCAATTGCAAGACATTTTAAATATCCAAAAAAGATAGTCCTGTTTTCGGTGTGTAAATAACTGTAATCCAATCTTGATAATTTATAGTAGCGTTTAACCCTCACTTTCAGTAAATCCTTTCTCATATCTCATTTCAATCTCTTCTGCTATATTTTTAGCACTATTCTGTCTCATTCTGACCTCAGTGGGTAACACATTGTTACCGTCTTCCATATATCAAATCTTTCCATACTAGCACAGGAATAATAAATTTCCTTTCTGCTTTGAATTCTCCAGTCTAAACAACTATAAGAAAGCCTGAAAAATGGATCTTAGAGAATGCAAGTGGATTAACTAGTTAGTGGGCATGTATTATTTGTAGGCAGAGCAGACAAGAATACGATTGAGAAAAAGAAGTGTGGAAGATAGAGTTGTATCTTTCGTGTGTGTGTGTGTGTGTGTGTGTGTGTGTGTGTGTGTGTGTTACTGGGGATTGAACCCAGGGTCGTTCTACCTCTGAGCTATGCCCCCAGCCCTATTTTTTTTTTATTCTTTATTTTGAAACAGGGTCTCACTAAGTTGTGGAGGGCCTCACTAAGTAGCTGAGGCTGGCCGTGAACCTGCAATCCTCCTGTCTCATCCTCCCAAGTACTGGGATTACAAGTGTGTGCCACCACAACCACACCCGGCTCAGCTGGTTTTTACATGTCATCTTTTGGTGCTTTGCAAATGAGTTTTTTCTTTCACAGAATAGTCTGAACTTTTTTTCTTAAATTCCTGAGAGGTTTGGACTCAATGACTACTGAGGAGCTTTAACTTCTTTTTTTTTTTTTTGTGGTACCGGGGATTGAACCCAGGGGGGGGGGGTTTACCTCCAAACTACACCTCTGGCCCTATTTTTTATACTTTATTTTGAAACTGGGTCTCACAAAGTTGCAGAGGCCTTCACTAAGTAGCTGAGGCTAGCCGTGAACCTGGATCCTCCAGTCTCCACCTCCCAAGTACTGGGATTACAAGCGTACTTCTAAACACTCTACTCCACAGACCTGTTTTTCTTCCCTTTCCTTACCTTGGTTTGGAGTTATATTTATACAAAAGAACTTGATAGGGAAGAATGATGGGAAGCAAGGTCATGAGCACCTTCTCAGGGTTTTACTGGAGAGATGAATTTTTTTTAGCTGTTTGTGTTGGAGTCTCTTACCATGTATTCCCCCCCCCCGTGGGTTAATGCTGAATCAGAAATCATTAGAGCACCAATTTGTTGCAGCCGTATGATGAAATAGGGGCTATTCTATATCATTGATCTGCCCTATATGAAAACAGTGGATATTGATGCTTAATTCAAACTCATTCAGGGATTTAAAATCTAAAATTACAAAAGAACATATCTCCATTGTTTGGACAATAAATACTGCATAATGACTAGCATTTTGTGTTAAATGCATGAATAGCTACCTGTAGATGAACTATGATATCAAAATTTTGCTCGTTACATAAGCCACACATATTATATATACATATTTACTTTTAGGTCACGCATATTATTTAATATTGTGTAATCCTCTCCATCCATTTTTCCATGTTTTGGAAAACAGGCTAGAATTTTTTCTTGCCCTGTTTTTAGATAGGAAAAAAAAGTGACAAAAAGGTGGATATAGATTAGCTTTGTAATATTGTTTAAATATTTAACTTCTGCCACTGAGAAAGAAATGTATTATTATGGAGAGACGGAGAGATCTTGATTCTCTGAAAAAAAATCTACCCCTGTGCAACTATGAACAGATGGGTTTTAAAGCTCACATATTCCTCACTATACAGCTCTTCAGTTTCTTTAGGGAATAGAAGGGATGTGACTGTTTCAAAATAGTTTTACTCGCTCTCCTTTGACATTATGATGACGTCATCAATACTTGTCATGGAGAAATTTGGAAATATACTGGGGAAAGAAGAATCAGCAAGTTTCATGGCATAGATAGAACCAGGTACCTGGACAACATGGGTTCGCTAATGTGATCGTTGATTCTTTGTGTCAACTTGATTGTGTTTGGGATGCCCAGGTAACTGGTAAAACATTATCTCTGGGTGTGTCTGTGAAAGTGCTTCTGGAATAAATTTGCATTTGAATCAGTAGAATGAATCAAGAAGATCCATCCTCACCCATGCAGGTGGGCAACATTCAGTCTGTTGAGGGCCCAGATAGAACAAAAAGGCAGAAAGGAAAATTCTTTCCCCCTCTTTCCTTGATCTGAGTCACTTATCTTCTTCTGCCCTTGGACATCAGAAGTACTGGTTCTTGGGACTTCAGACTCCAGGACTTACACACCACCAACTTTCCTGGTTCTATAGTTTGCAGATGGCATGTGGTGGGGTTTGTTGGACTCCATAAATGCACGAGCCAGTTCTTTTTTTTTTTTTTTTTTTTTTTTTGCGGTACCGGGGATTGAACCCAGGGTCTTTCAACCTCTGAGCTACATCCCCAGCCCTATTTTTTATACTTTATTTTGAAACCAGGTCTCACGAAGTTGCGGAGGCCTCACTAAGTAGCTGAGGCTGGCCGCGAACCCGAATCCTTCAGTCTCAGCCTCCCAAGTATTGGGATTATGAGCATGCGCCACCACGCCCAGCAGTTCTCATAAGTGTATGTGTGTGTGTATGTTGATTTTGTTTTTTTGAAGAATCTGACTAATACAGCAAGTCTTTTGTTTAAACTTCTCTGTCCATTATAAGTTCATAATTCCTTAGTTCTAAAGATGCCTGTGAGGTGTTAGTTCCTCCTGGTGACTCAAAGTTGTCAGATCATCTTTGTATTTAGTCTCTGTGTATAGGGAAGAAGTCCCATGATGCAATATTTTAAAGGCCGAAGGAAAGAAGGAAGGAAGGAAGGACCAAGCTCTATTTTGGAGGGCTCCCTAATAAGGGACCTGCAAATGATAGTCTAGTTATTGGCATGTATAGACTCACTGGTGGCCTAGGTTTTGGAGCCTTGATTGAAAGGAAATGAGGACCCAATACCTTAGTCTTTCCCCTGCTATTTACTTATTACATTCGATACTCACCTGTTTTGTCTCTGTGATTTCATACCTGTGTCAGAATATCTGCTGGCCTTCTCTAATTTCCCCAGTGATCACTTCTGACCTGAGTCTTTTGGGGAGTCCTCTGTCCACTGTGCCAGTCACCTAGGGAGTTCTTAAATGCCTGAGCCCAGCATCTGTTCCTAGAGACTCCCATTCCCTTGGACTGGGCTAGGGCCCAGGAATCAGTATACTTCTACAAGCGCTTCAGGTGATTTCATGTTCACATGGGGCTGAGCCCCACTGCTTCACAGAATAGCCAAGCTTATTCTTTTTCCTATACACTCATGGAAATGAGAAAAATTCAGGAATAAATAGAATAAAGATGAGATAACTTCTGTCCCTTCTTCACCAAGATATGCAGGGATTATCCTAGAGATTTGGGGCTTTCTTTTCCACATGGTAGAGCCAAGATTACTATTTCCCAAAGTATCTTAGAGATAAATCTTTGGATGGTTCCTGTAGGGATGACCTTGAAGTTGGACAGGATGAGGTCAAGTAGCCAAACCTGGGAAATCCATGCTCCCTGGAGACTGGGGAGAGGGTGTCACAGGGCTCATAGATGTCAGAAACCTGTAACCCTGCCCATATCTTCTCCCCAGGAGATCTTAGGGCCTATGAAGGGCCCAAACAACAGAGACGAAGGCACTGAACTTGAAGCCACCAAGACATTGGAGGTCATAGTATCGGTGGCTAAGAAGGGTAATGAACTAGAGGACACCTGCCATTGTGTGGACCATTCAGGCTTGGAAAATGTTTGTGAACTGAAGACCATCTGTGCAGTGCGTAAATCTTCTAGGATTATTACAGAGCCCTAGGGAGGGAGAACTTCCCCAAATATGACTAAGATTAAAATTATTGAAAGTAAGGATTCAGTCAGACATGATTACATTTAGAAGGAAAAAAAAAGCAATATGGTATTGCTTTCACCCTAAGTGTATGGAGAAAATTCTAGTCTCTGTTACAGAAGAAGCCAAGCAGTCAGGCATAAATAAATTGAATAAACCTATCTCACATGCTTTTAATTTTATTAGGCTTTTATTAGATTTTGGGTTGGCCAAGAACTCTAAGGACTTTAGCTGCAGGGGACAAGTGTATTTTGTGAACTTATTGATAGGAATACTCTAGAATTTTTATTATTACTATTAACACATATTAATTGTACAAATTAATGTGATTCACTGTGATATTTCCATACATGCATATTTCATGAATTAATCATGTCCACTCTTCTTCTATACACTCTTTACCTCTCTCCCCCCACTCATGGGTCCCCTTCTTAGTCCCTAAGAGTCCCTCTTCTACTTTCGGATATTTTTTTAAGGTTCTATATAGAGCTAAAGCATGCAGTACTTGTCTTTCCATGTCCGGCTTGTTTCATTTAACATGATGGCAGAGCTTGTAGTCAGCAGTGTGATTGTCCTGGGGCTTGAAGTTGTATTTTAAAGCTGGACGTGGTAGCGTATACCAGCGATCCCAGTACGTGGGAAGCTGACAGTAGGATCACAGGTTCAAGGAGGCTCAGCAAGTAATAAGACTCTCATCAACCTAGCAATACCATGTTTCAAAATAAAAATAGGGCTGGGAGTATAGCTTGGAGGTAGAATGCCCCCAGGTTCAATCCCTAGTAACACACACACATACACACACACACAAATTTATTTTCATTTGACACAGGTTGAGAAACACTTGGTTGTTCATCTGTTATTTAGGAAAGGGGAATTGACCCTTCAACAAAAGCTTTTTGCCGCACCACCACCCCCAGCCCACAATAAGAGAAGAAACTGAAAAATCAGCATCTCTAGATGTGAGTAGTGAGTTGTCAATCATGCAAATAACTGAAACACTTTCTTCACAGAAGAGCCTTGGCACAGTGGGAATAATTTGGATTTTGGAGTCACAACTGAATTTAAATTACCAACTGCTAGCTTTGATGCATTTTTGTATTCTCAGGACCAAGTAGCACATGGCGTGTGATGGGCACTTCATGAATACTTAATAGATTAATGAATAATGAATGAACAAAAGAAAAAGCCATCTCACTCTGGGCAGTCACTTAACATATCTGAGGCTAAGCCTAAATATCTTCACCTGTAGAATGGGCATAAAGATAACTACCTTGAAGAGAATTTTGAGGAGTTTATGAAATATAAAATACTTAAATCAGTCTCATTAAACTTGAGTTTCCTGCTGGCTGACCCCTAAGTGCTGGTTAATTCACCGATTTGTGATAGAAAGAGTCTGTTTTTACTGCAGTCTTTAATACAGGAAGTTGTTGCACACAATATTCAACTTTTAACCCCACAGTAAGCCCTGGGGACCAAAGACTGAGCCCTGCCTCAGAAGAATGAGTTGAGGAGAATTCCTAGCAGAACCAGGCTTTGTCTTGTTTGGAGGGTCTTTGGTCTCTTCATGAGGTGTGTCTTTTAACACTGGACAGTGTCTGATTTTGTGTGTGTGTGGTGCTGGGGATTGAACCCAGTGTCATTCTACCTTCGAGCTACACCCCCAGCCCTATTTTATTTTTTATTTGGAAATAAGGTCTCGATATGTTGCTGACAGCCTCACTAAGTTACTGAGACTATCTTCGAGCTTACAATTCTCTGGTCTCTGCCTCCCAAGTACTGGGATTACAGGTGTGTGCCACCATTCCTGGCCAGTTTTGGGATTCCTATTTTGGGATACTTTTAGTCTACAGCTTTTTACTGAGACTTGACACACTATTCTGAACCACTATTTCTCCTAACCATTATTTTCATTCAATGAATTTTGGGACATGTTTTCCATAGGGTCGGTGTTAGAGACACAATATAACCAAACTGGAGATGAACAGGATGCTATTCTTCCTTTCTAGGCATAAAACATTCAGAAAGAGGGGATTTAAATGAGAAATCTAAGAGCTACAATACAGAGTGATAAATTCTTCCATAGCAACTTACACTCATGGTGGCTCAGCCTGGGGCAGACAAGTTGTCAGGGAGGAGAGAAATAGCTCAAATATCCCTGTGTTTTGTCATTGTCTTACTCAGATTCTTCTGTATCCTGAATAATATTACTATCTTTTCAACCCACTGCCACCCAAAGCCTGTTTGAGCCAATGTATGAGATATGAATCCTCTTAGAATGTACAAGCTCCAAGAGGGCAGGTTCACCACCATATCCCAGACCATGGATGGAGTCTGGCACCCAAGTGAGGACTCAGATATTTTTCGAATGCGTGTATGAGTTAGCTCTGAATGGAGCTGGAAGAAATGGATATTTTTTAAGAAACTAGTCCTGGACAGGGTAATTCATAAGATTTTATAGGTACATAATTTTATGTACCATTAAGTTATGAAAACATTTCTTTTGCCTGTAGGTGGCCTGTTTTGATTTACCCATCTGAATGTCAGCCCATAAATTTCATTAAAATCCACTAACTTCATCAAGCATCCTTTTTGAAAAAAGCACAGCGTTCTCTAGCTATTAGATTTTGTATGGAAATTGCTGGATGCTTTGTTCTTGCTTTCAGATTTTACATCTGTCAGTAGCTTGGAGTAATGTTGCACACAGAGTATTCAGAAAGAGAGAGAGCCCTGTGTGTTGGGTATTTGTTTTGTTTACTTGCTATATAAATATTAAAGGGGAAAATTCCAGAAAGTATCCTGTTGGGGGCACTGCAAGTAGAGAGAATATCAATAATTTAGTTAATTCCCAGAAACAAAACTGAAGGTACCGAGGCCCATTCCCTGAAGCATAAGTGTTGTTAGAAAATCTGGCAAAAAGTGGGTGAGTTGGCATTGGTGAATTGTATGGGTTGGCAAGGTCTTTATGCATCAATTCAGGAGGGAAGGATCCCAGAACCAATGATAAAAACCAAGGAAATTGAGTTAATAAGGAGAAGATCTAATGACATACAGAGACAAGGATCATTGCACAATTCATCAAGGTCCCTCAGTAGTGCCATGGGGAGTCATAGTTGGATGCTCTTCTGCTGCGGGGAACTTGAGGTTAAGAGTGCATCAAGATGGAGACAGCCATAGTCTTACACATTTGTGATATGAACCTGGGGACTTGAAGTGTCCTGGTAATATTTCTAAAATGAGTTTCAGAGCAATGTTAGATCCAGAGACCAAAACTTTTTCACCACTGACCCTCGCTGCCTCTGAGGTGAGAAAGTGAATGTTGTGATTGGCCGTAGTATTCTACATTTCTACCATTCATTCGTCTCTTTGGCGGATATGTCTAACGCAGACAAAACCCAAAAGAGTGAGTGCAGGCACCTGGTGTGGTCACTCACCTGGTGCATTCTGATTAGACAGGAGAGACACATTCAAGGTTACAGTATTAAGCCGGGCGTGGTGGCGCACGCTTGTAATCCCAGTACTTTGGGAGGCTGAGACCGGAGGATCCGGGTTCGCGGCCAGCCTCAGCTCTCGCTCTGTCTCTGTCTCTGTCTCTCTCTGTGTCTCTCTCTCTCTCTCCTTAGTGAGGCCCTCCGCAACCTCGTGAGACCCGGTTTCAAAATAAAGCATAAAAAATAGGA
>PVJS01023525.1:0-29521 GCA_004027185.1 Glis glis
GTGTGTGTGTGTGTGTGTGTGCGTGCGTGTGTGTGTGTGGTGCTGGGGATTGAACCCAGCAGCATTCTACCTCCAAGCTACAATCTCTGCCCTATTTTATTTTTATTTTGAAATAGGGTCTCACTAGGTTGATGAGAGTCTCACTACTTGCTAAGGCTGCCCTTGAACCTGTGACCTTCCTATCTCAGCCTCCCAAGTACTGGGATTACAAGCATGTGCCACTACACCCAGCTGGAAGCAATTATTTTTTTTCTTTTTCTTCTCTTTTTTATTAGTGCATTGTAATCATACATCTTGATGGGTTTCAGGGTGGTAGAAGTATACATGCACACATCGGTCACAGTTGCAACTAGGCAATCCTAAAAGACTATAGGCCCAAATATTAGCCATCTTTTGGAAATCACAGAAATTATAAATTTATACTTTACTTTTCTGCATGTTTCTCCAATTGATAAGAAGAAGATCTAAGAAGCTAGTTAAGTCTTCAGAAAGTAATTTGGTTTCCCTATATAATGTTTCATATTGATCACACGGTAGTTTCAAAGCTTCATAGTAAAGTTCATCAATACTTCAGTTAAATATTCATAGCTTAAGTATTAGTTTTGGAAGTCTAAGTATTAAATAAATTAATTTTTTTACATATATCTGTTTAAAGACTGGAACATAAGCTGGGCATGGTGGCACACACCAGTAATCCCAGTACTTGGAAGACTGAGATAGGAGGAACGCAGGTTTGAGGCCAGGCTTAGCAACTTCGTGAGGCCCTCAGCAACTTAGTGAGACCCTGTTTCAAAACAAAAAAATAAAAAAGGGCTGGGGGTATAGCTCAGAGGTAAAACACCCTTTGACTCAATCCCCAGTAATACACAACAAAAAAATAGAAAGAAAAGAAAAAAAGATCCTGAATAAAAAACATACTGCAAAGAACTCCCTTTTTTTTTAATGTGACCTATATTGTGTGTGTGTGTGTGTGTGTGTGTGTGTGTGTGTGTGTGTGTGTATGTGTGTTTTCCTGAATTACTGGGGATTGAACTCAGGGGCATTCTACTTCTGAACTACACCCCTAACTGTACTTTTTTTTTATTTACACACACAGACTATAGGTTCAAGTACTAACCATCCTTTGGGAATCACAGAAATTATAAATTTATAATTCACTTTTGGGCACATATTTCCAATAAGAACTAAGAAACTGACTAGTTTTTCAGAAAATAACTTGGCTTCTCTATACAATGTCTCATATTGGATCATATGGTAGTTTCAAAGCTTCTTATTTAAAGTTCACCAATACTTCAGTTAAGTATTAAATAATTTAAGAATTAGTTTCAGTAGTCTATGTATCACATAATTTCATATTTATTACAGATATATTCCATATATCTGCTTAAAGACTGGAACACATTAACACACCAATGTTTAGAAAATATCCTTGACCAATATCCCCTCTTAGATGAGACACACAGCATTCATATTAACTCCAGGCAAAACAGATCCACTCTCAGATTTAAAATAAAATTAGTTTCTTTACTTGACAGCCTATATTCCTTAAAATTCCAAACCACAGCAAGGAGTGCTACTACATGTAGAATGTACATAAAATGACTCTGATGCGGTAGGGTTGATTATTCACAGTTTAACATGTATTTCTGAAGGTCTACTCAGTGATCTTATATGTGATTTGGTATAGGGTTAACCAAAATGTTAAGTTCCATCAGCTGACCAAAGTTTCAACAATACAAACAGGACTAGCAAAACCATTTGATTATGGAGTTATCCATACTTACTTGTTTATTAGCTGTTTGTTTTCTGTGGTGCTGGGGATCTAATCCAGGGCCTGGTGCACACCAGGCCAGGCCTCTCCACTGAGCTACATCCCCAGCCTCTACTAGTTGGTAGTTTTATGCTACTCGTGTTGAGGTCATTAAGTAAAACAAAAATGTCAAGAGGGTTTTTCTTAAAAGGAAACATGTAAGTAACATATATATACTTGCATATAAACACACACACACACACACACACACACACACACACACACACACACAGAGAATATTTCTATTCTAGAATATTTGCAGAACTTTTTGATTGGGGATTCTATTTTAAAATATCAACCAGCCAACATGGCAGCAAATGTTCTGCTCTTGCAAAAGAGAACAACACACTTAGAAATGCAAAGATACCAACCCAACGGTTTTCACAATCCATGGCAAGGGGCGTGTTTTATTTTTTTAAGAGAAAAATGAAAACTTCAGCAGTGGCATTTCTGCCACAGGAACCACAGAAGTTGGCCAAAACCAGTCCTGAGGAAGTGCTCAAGGCCAAGGCAGGGACCCACCATCTCCCCACTGCTTCTGGGGCTCAGACTGAGGGAGTGGAGGTCGGGTGTGCCCCATCCAGAAAAACCAGTATTAAAGGAAAACGCGCAAGGACATTCCAGAGAGAAGAAACATGTGACCTTTCATTCTGAGTCACAAATACCATGAAAGAAAGTTAAAGAAACAGAAACTCAGGCCAACGGAGGAAGTAGGCTTCAGTCACCCTAGACAATTCCAGATGTGAAGCAGCTGGACCCCTCTGCTCCTCCCTAGCTGGCCACATTCGCGTGACACACTCCAGGTGGGTAGTGCAGAAGCACTGCAGCTGGATGGGATGGCTGCGTCTGCGCAGAGATAAGCTTGCCAGGCCTGGTCAACTTCTGGCCAGCTGAGGCGCGGAGAGGAGGCCCGTGTCACCTCCCCAAGGCCTTCCCCGCACTCTGCTGGCTCAAAGCTCTGGCCACGCAATTTGAGTGGCCTCCACAACTTTCTCTCAGGAAAGAAAATGGGGCGCCAAAGCCCAGCAAACTCACCTTACCACGTCCTTCCCAGAGGCAACGCAACTGTTCCTGCTACCGTCACTTAAGAGCATGCCGGGCAGCCCAGATTCGGAAGACAGGAATGAGGTAGAATATCAAAATTTTTGTATGGCCAGGCATGGTGGCGCATGCTTGTAATCCCAGTACTTGGGAGGCTGAGACCCGAGGATCCAGGTTTACAGCCAGCCTCAGCTACTTAGTGAGGCCCTCTGCAACTTAGTGAGACCCGGTTTCAAAATAAAAAATAAAAAAATAGGGCTGGGGGTGTAGCTTGGAGGTAGAATGCCCCTGGGTTCAATCCCCAATGCCCCACCCCCCCCAAATTTTTTTGTCTGTATTTATATTGACTCTGCTTTCTGGAAATAACCATATACACCCTACAACACTTAATCTCAATCTCCCCCCCCCACACACACTACTTTAATGTCACATGTAAACATTTCTTTTTCTTTCTTTTTTTTGGGGGGGGTACTGGGGATTGAACCCAGGGGCATTCTACTTCTGAGCTACACCCCCAGACCCATTTTATTTTTTCTTTTGAAACAGGATCTTGCTAAGTTGCTGATGGTCTTGCCACCTTGCTGAGGCTGGCTGCGAACCTGGGATCCTCCTGTTTCAGCCTCCCAAGAACTGGGATTACTGGCATGCTACACCTGACTTCATTTTCTTTTTTAATGCACCAGGAATAGCAAAGACAATGCCTGTGCCCAAATGAATAGCTCAGAGCTGAGCACACAGTCACGGAAGGAAAAAAAAAAAGGGCTATAACCTATAAGTAGAGCCCCCCCCCACATTTTACTTCCTCATATTTTCAGGAGCATGCTGTGTACACACACCCATTTCAGGAGTGGGAAAATCAAGGGAACTACAACCATTCTTTCTCATGACCTCAGGAAGAGAATCATGGTGGGGGACAATAGTTATCTGAACAAAACAGGAGGCTAGAAATGGAAAAAAGAAGCATTATGTCAAGATATAAGGTTATAGCTGCTCAAAACCATTATTTAAAAAGAAAAAAGAAGAGCCAGGTGTGGTGGCACACACTTATAATCCCAGTACTTGGGAAGTTGAGACAGGAGGATTGCAAGTTCGAGGACAGCCTTAGCAAATAGTGAGTCTCTCATCAACCTAGCGAGACTCTATTTCAAAATAAAAAACAAAATCAGTCTGGGGGTATAGCATGGAGGTAAGAATACCTCTGAGTTCAATCTCTAGTACCAAAAAAAAAAAAAGAAAAAAAGAAGTGGAATAACAGAGAAAAATGTATTTGTGCAAGAAAAGGAAGCATGGGTCTCCATCCAAGATGGGTTAATATTGCTAGAGATCTTAGAGCTGTATCTGGCACATACAAGTGTCAGATAAATTTAGAAATTCATAAAATCAGCCAGGTGTGGTGGCACATGCCTGTAATCCCAGTACTTGGGAGGCTGAGACAGGAAGATTAAGGTTGGAGGCCAGCCTCAGCTACTTAGTGAGATCCTGTTTCAAAATAAAAAATAAAATAGGGCTGGGGGTGCAGCTCAGAGATAGAATGTTCCTGGGTTAAAATCCCTATCACTCCCCCCCCCCCGAAAAAAGAAATTCAGAAAATCCATTCAAGCCAATATTCTTTCTTGGCGGGTGTGTTCTGGGCCCTGGGAATAGAACTTATATTTCAATTCAGGTAAATGAAGTAAAACGGATATTGGAGTATGCAGATGGTGATGGACATCCATAATGGCATGTAAAAAGGGTAGGGAAGGACTAAAGCATAGCGAAGACAGTCGTTTTAGATCAGGTATTTGGGGACAGTCTCACTCGTAGGTTAACATCAAAGGTCAAAGGCCATGGAGGGGAGGGACAGAAGCGCCGCTACGGCCTGGTGTCTTACTGCATTACTGGTGGAATGAACAGCTGACTTAATTTGGAAAGCATTTGAAGGATTAGTAAGACCCACGATATCCTTTAAGAATTTTTATTTCTTATTTTTAAAATTTATTTTAATATGCTTTTATTGGTGCATTATAGTCTCACATCATAATAGAATTTTTTTTCCCAGTACTGGAGATTGAACCCAAGGGCATTCTACCTTCAAGCTACACCCCCAGCCCTATTTTTTATTCTTTATTTTGAAACAGGGTCTAAGTTGCAGGAGCCTCACTAAGTAGCTGAGGCTGGCCGAGAACCCGGATCCTCTGGTCTCAGCCTCCCAAGTACTGGGATTACAAATGAGCCACCACACCCGGCTCTTATTTTTTAACCTCAGAATAGTTACAATGATTGCAAGGAAACCCCACCATACTTTTTACACACTTTTTATAGCACAGAGTGATATTTACAGATTCCTTTTATTGCTAGTCATTAGGAGCCTTCAGTCATAAAACCTAACTTTTCCAATTGAAGAGAAATAAAAATGAAAACAAATGCTAACATGACCAGCAGATGGGATACAGGACGTTCTCAGTCATGGCAACTCCTCTCACGTCCGCCTGGATTCTCTTTTAGAGCAGCAGTTCTCAATTTTGCTCCCCAGGGACACTTGGCAACGTCTGGAAACTTGTGTGGTTGTCACAGCTTGGGGGAGAGAAGAGGAGGCTACTGGTGCCCTGGGTAGAGGCCAGGAACCTTCACCATTGTGCTACCTCAGATAGCTGGGTGGGGAAATGCCCTGCCCGCCAATCAACCAGATATCTATGCAGATTCTAGAAAAAAAAAAACGATGACAACAAGCCAGAGGTGACAGGGAAACTTTTCATCACACATAAAAACAAGTATCTTAAAACAATCAAAGAAATAAAAATGTTAAGCTGGGCGTGGTGGCGCATGCTTGTAATCCCAGTACTTGGGAGGCTGAGACCGGAGGAACCGGGTTTGCAGCCAGCCTCAGCTACTTAGTGAGGCCCTCCGTAACTTAGTGAGACCCTGTTTCAAAATAAAGAATAAAAAATAGGACTGGGGGTGTAGCTCGGAGGTAGAATGCCCCTGAGTTCAATCCCCAGTACCGCAAAAAAAAAAAATTTTAAATTAAAAATTAAAAAAGAAATAAAAATGTTGAAGAGAGGGGAATCAGAATCAGCCTGGCAATATCATGCGATTGGGTTTTGATTCTTCTTTACTGGACCCACATTAAGAAGGGCGATGATGATTTCTGGGCACTGGGATGTGCTATGTTTTTGTTAGGATTTTCTAACTGTCCTGTCCTGCATTAGGGCCAAGCAATGTGGTCCCTACCATCTCTGCTCCTGAGAACTACCCTTTGACCTTGCACCCACACCCTGTCCCCTGTCTGGTCCACTGTCACCCCACTCTGCCCCCCTTCAGGTCTCAGGTGACACCAGTGGCCTTGCGGGAGGACCCTGCCACCCTCCCCTGTTCTCTGCCACACATGCTGCCCGCCCGGCTCCCTTTGCCAGGCTGTCCTGGCTTCTCCTTGTCTAGACATCGCTGCCTCTCCCCCGACTGAAAGCTCTGAGTATCTTCCAAACTCTTCTGACCACAATATGTTCTTCACTGTGAATATCTGCAGATCTTCATCAGTTTCATAAAACAATACTCACCATCAGAATGGCTAGAGTTTGAATGTGTCCCCCCCAAAGTTCATGTGTTGGAAACTGAACCCCCACGTTCATATGTTAATGGATTTGGAAGTGGGGGTTTTGGGGGGTAATTAGGATTAGATGAAGCCGTGAGGGTGCCCCCCCCGTGGTGCCATTTGAGATCTGAGCTGGCGTGCTTTCTCTGTCTCACCATACGACGCCCTCTGCCATGCCAGGACGGGCAGAGTGGGGTGAGGACCAAACACAGCCTTGGACTCAAATGACAAAATCACAGAGAATGAAGAACAGATTGGGGGTTGCCAGAGGTTAGGGAGGGGCAGGGGCGGGAGGGCAGCATGTGTGGTTATAAAAGGGCGACAGGAGGGGCCCCTGTGCTGACTGCAGATCCTGAATCGCAACTGCATTGATGTCTACACCCTGGTGTGAGGCTTGCCCTGGTTCCGCAAGACGGTATCACTGAGGGGACCTGGGTACGTGGGATCTTTCTATAGTATCACTTACAAAAGGACACAAATCTAAAACTATTTCAAATCAAAGGTTTAATTTGAAAAATTAAACAGGCTCGAGGCCAGCCTCAGCAACTTAGTGAGATCTTCAGACACTTAGCAAGACCCCTGTCTTGAAATAAAAAACTGAAAGGGCTGGGGGTGTAGTTCAGAGGGAGAATGTCCCTGGTGTTCCCCAGCACCAAAAAAGGGGGGGAGAAAGAAGGAAAAAGCTGTCCATTTGGGGGGCAACTGTGTGTGTACTAATCACTCATGGAAGGGATTCAGAAAACTGCTTTCCCATGGAGTTTCCAGAAAGTAACACAGCACTGAAAGCATTGTGATGCTAAGCCCAACATGACAAGTCAGGGTGCTGTTGTTGGATCAGAGGCTGGACAGTAGCTCTGCGAGCAACTGGCCTGCTCACGGGACCCAGAGCCACAAGACCACGCCAAATGCAGCCAGCTCACGTGCATTCTACACTTCACCAGTCAGAAAGACCCAGGCGACACACCGCCTTGACCCTACCTTTTGTGTGTGTGTGTGTGTGTGTGTGTGTGTGTGTGTGTGTGTGTTACTGAGATTGGAATCTCAGTAACACACAATATGTTCATATTGAACATAGTGAAGTGGGCATTTCACTTCTGAGCTACATCCCAACCCTTTTTATTTTTTATTTGGAAACAGGGTCTCACTAGGTTGCTGAGAGTCTCACTACATTACTGAGGTGGGCCTTGAACCTGTGATCTTCCTGTCTCAGCCTCCCATGTACTGGGATTACAGGTGTGCACCACCATGCCGGGCTCCTGATCCCTCTTAGTGACTTGAGAAAAAAAAAAAAGTGAACTATTAAAATGAGTTGACACAGCCAGAGGAGTGGTGAAAACACACACTAAAGAATAAACTGGGACATCTGTATATTAAAGAAAATCGGGCCTCAAATCCGAATCTACACATGAGGTTAGAAATTGTGATTTTATAGAAGACTTGTATACAGATTTCTTTTTATTTATTTATTTATTTATTTATTTATTTATTTTTGTTGTACTGGGGATTGAACCCAGGGCATTCTACCTCCAAGCTACACCCCCAGCCCTATTTTTTATTCTTTATTTTGAAATAGGGTCTCACTAAGTTGCAGAGGGCCTCACTAAGTAGCTGAGGCTGGCCGCAAACCTGTGATCCTCCTGTCTTAGCCTCCCAAGTACTGGGATTATAAGTGTATGCCACCCACCTGGCTTCTTTTTAAATTTTTAATGGTCAGATAATAATTTACATATTTATGGAGTACAGTGCGCTATTTCAATACCTGTATACAATGTGTAATGATCAGATCAGGGTAATTGGTATATCTATCGCCCTAAACATTAGTCATTTGTGTTGGGAACATTCACAGTTCTCTCCACTATTTTGAAATGCACAATAAGTTGTCTTGCAACATAGCTATCCTACTACACTGCAGAACATTAGAAGTGAGCCCTCCCTTCCCACTGCTCCCTATACTATCTGCACCCTGTACTAACTCCCTTCCCATTGCACCCTGGTTAACCATCTTCTCGCCCCTTCCCCTCCCCAGAGTTCTTTTAAATTTCACATGTACTTTTTAAGGAGAATCTACTATGCAAAGACAGTCACCCTTGTTGTGCCAGTGTGCTGAGTAATATTATTAGAGCTGTCTTGCTCATTTCACCACAACAGAAATGTGGGCCAAGCCCGCAACAGAAGAAAGATGTGCACACCCTTTAGGCAGTCTTTCCACCCTGATAGATTCAGTATGAAGAAAAAGATCACTGTATAAAAATGATTTTTTCATTATAGAGTTACACTAAAATAAACTTATCATACATTTATGTTATGCACCCACATAGTATAACCCTAAGTTTATTTTATAACACGCACACACACCTGCACTCTTGGGCATTTGCTCTGGATAAATGAAAACTTATGTTTGCACAAAAACTAGCACATGAATGTTCATAGCTGCTATCCTGCAATAGCCAAAAGCTGAAGAAAGCCAGTCCTGGAAGTTTATTTACACACTGTGTGGCTCCATTTCTGTAATATTCTAGAAATGACAAAATTACAGAGAATGAAGAACAGATTGGGGGTTGCCAGAGGTTAGGGAGGGGCAGGGGCGGGAGGGCAGTGTGTGTGGTTATAAAAGGGCGACAGGAGGGGCCCCTGCGCTGACTGCAGATCCTGAATCGCAACTGCATTGATGTCTACACCCTGGTGTGAGGCTTGCCCTGGTTCCACAAGATGGTATCACTGAGGGGACCTGGGTACGTGGGATCTTTCTATATTATTGCTTACAAAGGAACACAAATCTAAAATTATTTCAAAACAAAAGTTGGAAAAAATTAAACAACCGAGCATGGTGGGGCACGCTTGTAATCCCATTACTTGGGAGGCTGAGACAGGAGGATTACAGGTTCACAGCCAGCCTCAGCTACTTAGTAAGGCTCTCCGCAACTTAGTGAGGCCCTGTTTCAAAATAAAGAATAAAAATTGGGCTGGGGGTGTAGCTCGGTGGTAGAATGCCCCTGGATTCAATCCCCAGTACTGCCAAAAAAAAAAAAAAATTAAAGAGTCTTGAGGCCAGCCTCAGAAACTTAATGAGATCCTCAGCCACTTAGCAAGACCCTTGTCTCAAAATAAAAACGGAAAGGGCTGAGGGTGTAGTTCAGAGGTAGAATGCCCCCGGTTTCAACCCCCAGCACCAAAAAGAAAGGGGGGGAGAAAGAAGAAGAGAAGAAGCTCTATGGTTTTAATTCCAAACCACCCGCTGTCTCACAAGCATCAAAAACAAAACCAGACCTCCTCTTCACCCACGCCTACTTGCAGAATCCTTGCTGTCAGCTCCCCAAGCCAGAAACCAGTCAGCCCAAGGCCCCGCCGCGTTGGCAGCCACCACGTACTGGAAAGCCACCCAGAAGCCACCCTGTCTCTGGTCCCCTCCTGCTCCGCTGTAGCTTGGTGGCCCTCACCTTCTTCATCCAGGCCTTACAACTGCCCCAAATTCATTTCTCTGCCACTAGCATCCTGTGGCATGAATCCAGTGTTTCTCGAATTGGAGGCCAAGATCCATATATTTTTAAATTTTGAGTTTGATTTTTAATGACATTTAAAAAATACTAGTCATAATGCCAATTTTTCTTGGCACTGATAAATTGAGAATTGAAAGGGATTTTCAGAGGTGAGACTTTGGTTTCTTTGGCTGGTGTTTCTCAACACAGGACCCACTAGAATCTTTACTCCTTAAGGCAGAAACAGCTCAAGCGTGAACCACACAGGCTTGGGTGGCTCTGACCCATCTTTGCTTGTGACAGTCACTGCGCTCTCTGATCCTCAGTCTCCTCGTGTGTAAGGCAGGGATAATCAAAATGCCCACACTTTGTGTTGAGAATGGAGTCAGATCACACACAACGAATTCAGTCCAAAACTTGGTACCGACGAGGCAACTCAAAGATTTCAGTTAGTCATGTTACTGTTATCAGCAACATAATTGATCATCCCTGGTTGAAATTCTTTCACGGTTTGTTCCCACTGGCTCCCAGGATACCAGTTCCTCGGCCAGGTTTCTCTTCCTGAGATGTCCTGGCCGCTCTGCCAGGCTGTTGCAGCTGGATCAGCCTACTGGAGCTCCTTCGAGTTAACTCTGCTAGGGTCATTCCTTCCTTGGTTGGCCACGCCCTCCTGGTAACTCCTCTTCCCAGCCCCACCACCTAGCCCTAACTGCACCTGAGCCCTTGTCTCCCACAGCACCCTGGACAGAACCCTCTCTAGTAACTTCCACACTGTATTCTCTGGGTTTTTGTTGTTGTTTGCTTGTTTGTTTTGTTTTTGTTTGTACTGGGGATTGAACCCAGAGGCATTCTACCTCTGTGCTACACCCCTGACCCTATTTTATTTTTTGTTTTTGAAACAGGGTCTCACTGAGAGTCTCACTACTTGCTGAGGCTGGCCTCGAGCCTGCAATCCCTCTGTCTCAGCCTCCCAAGTACCGGGATTACAGGTGTGCACCCCCACGCCTGGCTCCACACTGTGTGCTAATCTTGTCTTTCTTTTCTTTGTCTAGTAATGAGGGTGACAAGGCTTTTAGTTTAGGTGTTAAAGTGGCTGGTTTCTTGGGGCTCCCTAATGAGGATCAAAGCTTGCACACCAGCTGATAGGAAGAAAGACAAGACCAGTCTGTGGCGTCTCCAACCATCAGGAGTGTGGACAACTGCCTGTCAGCTGCCATCCTGGTCCTGGACCCTTCCATGATGACCAGGATGCATCTCATGAAAACTGGGTCCTCCTTGGTTTGCCAGGTGTCTGGCCTCAGTGGCTGCTCAGTAACCGTCTGCTGATGGCAGGGATGTCAGCTGCCCACAGATGGTGCCACCATCAAATAACGAGGGCCTGACATTTGTCATCCAAAACCAAACCCCAAAGTCTGAGCTGAAGGTCAACATTTTTCATCTACTGCCTGCCTTGGAATTGTCTTAAACTGAACAATAGTATTCCTTGGCTGCCCTTTAGTGAAACAAAAAGGCATATTTGAGCCAAATATGCATATTGTCTCTGAGTTTTAAAACAGAGTCAAAATCAATTTTATGAATCCTAGTTTTAAGCGCTATTTTTTCTCCAATGTCACCCATGTCAGACGAACACATTTCCAAGTGGCAAGTAAGAATGAAGAGCTACCACGCGAGGGATTTGTTAATCTAGTGCACAGAAATGGAAACTGAAGGATTCCCGACTCCAGACTGGAATCGAGTCATCCGGGGCTGGTAAAGGATGCATGACGAAGGGGAGAGGTCAGCTTGGCTCAAAGTAGTGATATAAAAACTAGAGGAAAACACAGCATGGAGAAGTCCATCAGAAAGGTCTGAGAGACACCACAAGTTTGGAACTTGAAATAATTATCTCCCCGCATTTTCCCTGTACGCCAACCTGACCCCCCCACTGCCAGAGAAACATCAGGAAAACACCACAGGAACCACAGAAAGGATGAAGAAAGGGCAGAGGCCTTCACGAGGAACTTGACAACACATGTCCACACTAAAAGCTGAACGCAAATGTTCACACCGACATTATTCCTGTAGGCGAAAAATTAGAAATCACCTGCGTGTCGCTCAGCAGACGAATGCATAAGCATAATGTGCTACACTCACCCAGTGGAATGATACTCAGCTACAAAAGGAATGAGGTGCGGATGCATGCTATAACAAAGAGGACCCTTCAAAACGTGATGCTACGCGAAAGAGGGCAGACACAGAATGCTGCCATGTGTTACATGACTCCACGTACATGAGATGGCCGAAAGAAGCGACCCACAGGGACCGGAAGTAGAGTCGTGACTGACGGGCAGGGACTGGAGGGGACGGCGGGAGACTGACGGCTAGTGGCTCAGGGTTTCTGTTGGGGTGATGAAAATGTTCATAAATTGTGCTGATGATTCAAGACTTTGTGAATATACAAAAAATAAAACAAAAACACCAAATTGTACCCTTTGTGGTATTGGGGATGAACCCAGGGACTCACACATGCTAGGCAAGTACTTTACCATTAAGCTACATCCCCAGCCCTTTTTTCCTACTTTTTTTGTGGGCGGGCGAGGGTACTGGGGATGGAATCCAGGGGCATTCTACCTTTGAGCTACAGCCCCCAGCCCTTTTTATTTTATTGCATTTTACTTTATTTTTTGGTGCTGGGGATTGAACCCAAGGGCATTCTACCTCTGAGCTACACCCCCAGAACTTTTTATTTTTTATTTGGAAATAGGGTCTCGCTAAATTGCTGAGGCTGGCCTCAGAACTGCAATCTTCCTGTCTCAACCTCCTGAGTACTGGGATTACTGGTATGCACCACCATGCCAAACTTCCTACATTTCTGTATTTCGAGACCAGTTATTGCTAAGTTGCCCAGGCTGGCTCCAAACTTGCAAGTCTCCCACCCAGGCCTCCTGAGTAGTTGGATTACAGGCATGTGTGACCGCACCTGAATACAACTATATACTTTAAATAGGTAAATTCTGTGGTATATGAATTATGTCTCAATAAAGCTGTTGTTTTTAAAAAATACACAGGTAGGCACTTGGCACAAAAGTAGACACATGCAGAGCCAGGTAAAAGATGGGCTGAATTATATATAAGAGAAAGAACAGGGTTAGGTTCAGCTTCGATAATCTCCAGTCAGTTTTCCTGCAAGTAGACTATAACATGGCAATTAAAAAGAAAGAATAAAAACCAGACATAGTGGCAAACACTGTAATCCCAGTATGTGGGAGGCTGAGACGGGAGGATTGCAGGTTCATGGCCAGTATCGGCAATTTAGTGAGGCCCTCCGCAACATAGTGAGACCGTTTCCAAATAAAAAATAAAATAAGGCTGGGGATGTAGCTCAGTGGTAGAACATCCCTGGGTTCCATCCCTAGTACCAAAAAAAAAAAAAAAAAAAAAAAAGAAGGAAGGAAGGAAGGAAGGAAATAAAACCGAAGGGCTTAAGTGTACCTGTTCAATGAAAGATTTGCTCTACACTCACTAGTAACATTGAATTCTTTCGGTTCTTAGATGGTCTTCTGGAAAAAAAACAGCATCATTCAAGTCCTAATGACTATTAGGGACAGACCTGCCACTGTCACACCGTAAACTAAATCAAATACATAAAAACAGACAGACGTGTCTTCAGGATGAATGTTATAACTGCCAATAGAGCACAACAAAAATAGGCTGGCCACAAAGTTAAAGCTAATATATGAGTCAGACGTGGTGGTGCATGCCTGTAATCCCAGTACTTGGGAGGCTGAGACATGAGGATCATAGGTTCGAGACCAGCCTCAGCAACTTGGCAAGTCTCTCAGAAACCTAGAGAGGCCCTGTCTCTAAATAAAAAATAGAAAGGGCTGGGGGTTATAGCTCAGAGTAGACTGCCCCTGGATTCAACCTCCAGTAGTAAAGAAACAAAAACAAAAACAAAACTAATATATGAGAAATGGAGTGATTCAACACAAGGATTTCAAATGTTCAAAAGCTGCAAACAGGAGCATAAGCCTGAAGACAAATTCAGAAAAAAAAATATTCAGAATCAATGCACATTTTCAAATGAACTCAATTTTAAAGTGGTTAAGCCGGGCATGGTGGCGCACACTTGTAATCCCAGTACTTGGGAGGCTGAGACAGGAGGATTGCGGTTTTGTGGCCAGCCTCAGCTACTTAGTGAGGCCCTCAGCAACTTAGTGAGACCCTGTTTCAAAATAAAGAATAAAAAATAGGTCTGGGGGTGTAGCTCGGAGGTAGAATGCCCCTGGATTCCATCCCCAGTACCTCAAAAAAAAAATTAAAGTGGTTAAAAACCTTTTTCACTGCATGTGAGGAGAGCTGAGATATTAAGGGTAATTATTTTGTGAGTTGAGCTAAGACTACTGAAAATGGAGACAACATTTCTGCACAAAAGCTTAGAACAATTTACTAACAACTCAAACAATTCCCTTAAGCGGGCTAACCGTCAACAGGAGGATTTCCTAGATTTTTAGAAAAATGGCTTAATACTGACATCAAAATTTGTTTCCGTGAACTTAATACCCTTTACACTATGCATGAGCCAGCATCAAATCGCAAAACTAGAGATTAACTCTCATTAGGAAATTTTTAATTTTTGCCATTTTTTCCAAGATAGAAAAGACGGTTATGTTTCCACAAGCTCCGCAGACCATCAAATGCAGCCGCTTTTGTGCCTGAGACACGAATAACTAATTCAGGCTCTCCTTCAACAAAGCCAAGTCCTATTTGAACTTTTAACAATGGAAGCTGACTTCGATGCCAACTTTTCTCACACACTGTTTTTCATTAATAAGCTTTTTTTGTCAGTGTGTCTAATAATAAAGCCCATGATCTCTTTGTGCTGGTCTCATTATTCCTGACTCTGGAGGGCTGGGGGGCTTGGAGGTTTTTTTTGAAGATACTAGCATAAGTTCCCCACACCCAGACATAGCCATGCTGTTTCCTGCTGAGATTTGCAGAATATTTGATAACTAGACAAAGAGGACTCAATCACAAAAGACATGAGACTGATCTTTTTTTGGGGGGGATGGGAGAGAGTGGGGGTACTATCACATAATAAGCATAAAAACAGGTGGCAAGTATAATCTTGGCTTCACAGTATAATGTACAACCTCATCACAGAGCGTCTTACAGAAAACGCTTTGTACACTAAAGTGCCTCGAATGCATAACACTTCTGATGGAGGTTTATGTGCTCGACCGCCTTTGGCTAAGCGCTCTTTTGTCCCCAATGCATTGACTCTGTACCCAGGCATGTGCAAACACTAAGACAGACTCAGGACAAGTGGTACTGTGACGGAGTGGAGCCAAGGAATGGATGGGGAAACGGGTCTCTGCAGTGCCCTTCATAGGCACTGTCATCCAAGCTCACCGGCTCCAGGCAGACAGACCAACTCCAGAGAGATGCGCTCCTCATCAGCCCTGGGCGCCAGCCAAGCCCGACGACGACGGGCATGTGCCTGACACGTGTCACCGCGCTTCTGGGAACTGGTCTTTCCCTCATTGTGCAGAGGTGGCAAGAATACCTCCCGTCCCTAGCTCGCGAGGCTGCCGGAAGCATCAGCAGTTGGTTACAACAGGCGAGGTTAAGCTTCGCAGGGTTAAGGACTGTGGAGTGCAGGCGACTGCCGAGATAAGATGCCTGCTCCTGTCTGACAGCCCACTGGCTTAATGGTGACTCTGTCAACTAACTGCCTTTCCTTGGAAATCCTGCTGCGGAGTCTGGTTCTGCTTGCCCTGCCTGCACCCTGAGCCCTGGCACACGCTTGCCGGTTCTTTCCCTGCCAGGCCTGGCAGCCAGCAGAACCACACCCAGCTAGCTCGGTCTAGCACTGACCTCCATGCATTCTGGAACTTTCCACATGCTCCAGCTTATAAAGCGTGGGTCCCCTCCCCACCCCCTACTCTCACCTTCACACTTTCTCCGGGGGTGACTTAAATGTGCATGCAAATGTTTATACACATATATGCATAAATATCTACATACACCCATAGATATACGTAATTATGGCAATTCTCATCTGTATAATCTGACAAACACCCATGCCGTACCTGTCAATCAACCCTCTGGAAGGGACTAGTCTTTTTTTTGTTCTTTTTTTATACTGGGGATTGAACTCAGGGTCATTCTACCTCTGAGCCACACCCCCAGCTCTATTTCACTTTTTTGTTTTGAAACAGGGTCTCACTAAGTTGCTGAGTGTTGTCTCATTAAATTGCTGAGGCTGGCCTCAAACCTGCCAACCTGCTGTCTCAGCCTTCCAAATACTGGGATTTTAGGCATGTGCCACCATGCCTGGCACGGAAGGTGCTTTTTTATCCCAATCTTTTTCTTTTTAGGTATTTGGGATTGAACCCAGGGATACTCCACCATTGAGCTATACTCTCAGTTTGTTTTATTTTGAGACACAGTCTTGTTAACCTGCCCAGACTGGACTCAAACCTGCGATCCTCCTATCTCAGCTTCCCGAGTAGCTGGGACTATAGGCATGCGCCACTGCACCCAGCCTTATCTCAATTTTGTGAACGAGAAAATTGAGGACCAAGGAGCTTAAATAACTTGCCACAGTCACATGGTTAATATGTGGCAGACAGGGCTAGGAGTCAGCCAGCCACCTATGGGAGCCTGCCAATGTGAGGGTTACTGGCGTCCTGCTTCAAAATATATTTTCTTTTTTTGTTTGCTTCCATAAGTTTCTGGAATCTTGTTATGGTTTCAATATAGAATATCCCCTAGAGAAGCTCATGTGTTGGTCAATACAGCCAGGTTCGGAGGTAGGGAATGGCTGGAGGAAGTGGGTCACTGGGGACGTAGCCTTGGGGACAGTGTCTGTCCCTGGCCCTCTCCTCTCTCTCTCTCTTTCTGCTTCCTGGCCACCATGAGGTGAGAGTGGCTTTTCCTCCTCCACCATGCCCTAAATCCCTGCTGCAGAGCTGCTTCTGCCCTGAAGGCAGCCAGCCATGAACTAAAACCTTTGTAATCTCTAAAAACATGAGCCAATAAACCTTTCCTCCTCTAAGTTGTGCTTGTCAGGTATCTTGGTCACAGTGACAAAAAAAGCTGACTAAAACAACTCCTTTGTGTAACTTTCCAGCTAATACTAAGACAATCACTCTTGCCTATCCACTACTAAAAATCAAGTTAAAATGAAACAATGTTTTCAAACTGTATTAAGTATTTGTACAGCACATCACATACCCAGCAATAGGTAAATTAAAGGCAGATTTAAAAACAGAAGAAGGTCTGAAGAAATCATGGGAAGTAGAAAGCTAACACTTAACCAGAAGCTTCTAGGTCTCTGAAATCCATTTGTAGCATCCAAACTAGTTTGAACAAGTTAACCTGGGAAGGTTAAGTGCGGTCACCAATAAATAATAATTATACGATTACACAAGAGCTTCAAACACTTAACCATGTTGCTTCATTTTAATTTAACCTGACAAGCACAAAGGCTGGCACACAAATGGGAAGAAATGGACACAGGATTAGTGGGAAGCCCTCAGTCACACACTGACCCAGCCGCTGACTGGCCCCAAGTCACCATCAACTCATTTGCCCATTTGCCCCTCATAAACCTGAACAACTCTACCCATTTTCTGGTCCAGTGTTCCCCAAGTATCTCTAAACTCATTCTCTCTGACTGTAATACTAGAAAATAATTTTCTTCCAAAGAATTTTTATCTACTTCTTTTTTTCCCCTTTGGATAATTATCCAGCCCAGAGTTAATCAACTGGGCCATGAGGATTTTACATAAACCACAGGGAGGAAAAATATACATGTCACTAGGATCACATCCATGTCACACATCCACACAGACTTTCAGCTTCTGTGTAATTCTTTTTCATTTCAGAGCACCTCAGGGAGGAAAGTGGACCAGAGATCAATGATTCTTGAAAATAAAGATTATATTTGATGACTTTAGGATTTATCTCCTTTCTCCAAGAATTTGTCTAATTGGCTCTCTTCTTTTTTTAAATAGTCATAAAAGGGCAAATATGTAGTTATGAAAGTACTTCTGGTACTTATTTTAAAATGAAGCAAGAAAACTTAGCCGATTTAACTTTTTCTAGTTAAATTAATCTACCTGAACTGAATGTCTGGTTGTTTTTCCTGAAGGTGGCTTTGTGACACATGAGAACACAGTAATGCCATAAATAGAATTTTAGTGCCCAATGTTTAACCACTAATTCTAAGTTTCACCTCATATACTAGTGTTTGTCCTCAGAACTATATAAACCCAACTGTGAAATTAGGCAAAATTTACAGCAACATTAAGAACAAGTGCTATATGGACTAGATTATTCTCTACCAATAGTTTTGGTAGAGAAGGAGTGTGGAACTCTAAAATTTTCACAGAAACCCTAATAGTGAGGAAATGAAGGGCTTCTGAGCACCTTTTCTTATCTTTCCTGTAAAACTTGTAAACTCTCAAGTAAGATTTTATTCAAATAAAGGAATTCCAGAAATCCAGATATACATATGTATATCTGGAATATATATGGATATATATGGACTATATATATCCATATATATACTTTTTCAAATACAACTGATTTAAACTATTACCTTAGCAAAACCTATAAATGATTACTTAATGTGATATATTCAAATGATCAAAAGACCTTATCTTTACAAGAAGGGGATGAGAATAAAGTACCAGCTACAGAATGGAACCTCTCCCTGAGATGGGGCCTAGGAATTGTGCCTGAGGTTGGGACTATGTTTTTTCCTGAGAGATAATAGAGTCCAACTGTTGAATTATCTGCAGCATTCTCAAACCCTAAACTGAGACTAATAGTCAATAGCCAACTGAGAAAGATAAGACAGTGGCATTATTCATAAAGCTTAGTTTCTTCGATTTAAAAGGTTGTTCTTTATTCTGAGATTATGTTCTTCCTATTTTAGATACGTTAAAATTGTTTTTAAAAAGCAATACGAGCCAGGCTTGGTGGCGCACACTTGTAATCCCAGTACTTGGGAGGCTGAGACCAGAGGATCCGGGTTCATGGCCAGCCTCGGCTACTTAGTGAGGCCCTTCGCAACTTAGTGAGACCCTGTTTCAAAATAAAGAATAAAAAATAGGGCTGGAGGTGTAGCTCGGAGGTAGAATGCCCCTGGGTTCAATCCCCAGTACCGCAAAAAAATAAAAAAGCAATATGATGGCAATAATTATTAAACACCCTTACCTGACAAAATAAAAGATGGGACAAGTCTACGTTTGTCTCCTAGAATTTCTGGATGCAGGAACCCAAGGTCCTGGGAACCGCTGGGTCAGAGCACCCAAGTGTTGAAGAATACAAATGCTGCCTGAGCTTGGCCAGCTTCTCATGAGCTGGAAAGTGATGCTTTCAGAGTGAAATGAGGCCAAACAGGAAGACAAGGTACTGGCCGACTAATTATAACATTACTGTCTTAAAGCATCATAAGACTAAACAGGATTTGGATGAAATTTCCTTCACGCCAAGCTTTCTGCTACATTGAAAACCGCCCTGAATTCATTCAAGAGTGACAGTCATTTCTGGGTGTGAGACAAAGTGTTCTAGATGGACCTGCCAAGTCCCTTCTCTTCCTCCCCTCCCACACCCAAGCGTAAAGGCTAACACCTGGCTCCACAAAGTCTATTACCATAAAAAGAAATGCTCTGAGATTTTGGTCAATGTGAAAAAGCACTGGCTTCACTGTTTAACTTCGTATCTGTACTGTCTTGGTTCTTTGCTGTCAAAAGTATCTAGAACAGAGTAGAGAGAAGCTAGTGGCCATGACCAGCTCCACCGTCAGCATGGCTGGCATTAAAGGTGGGGAAGATCGTCCTGGTTATTGTAGGGTCCACCTTTGGGATGATGAGTCATGATACTTGATGGTGTTGAGTATTTACAACACCAGGCACATCCCTAAGCACTGTTGCCCCTCCCTGCCTACTCCATAGATCAACCTAGAAGGTACCACCATCACCATCCACAAAGTGACTTAAAAATAGGTCAATATTCTACTGGTACTCACACAGAACTCATATCCTAGAAAAGACAATGCTAGTATCAATTTTTGACTATCATTGATAAGACCCAAACGAAAATAGTAGCCCCTAAAAGAAGCATGGTGTAGTCCAGGACATCTCAGAGTGAGTGTGTGTTAATGAGCATTAGTCTTATGAACCGTTTCTCTTGGTGTTTAGGAAGGATGATTAAACAGAGACCTGAACATATTTCCTATTCTTTTCTTTTCTGTGGTACTGGGGATGGAACTCAAGGACATTCTACCTCTGAGCCACACACCCAGCCCTTTTTATTTTTTATTTTGAAACAGGGTCTCGCTAGGTTGCTAAAGCTGGCCTCAAACCTGCAATCCTCCTGTCTCAGCCTCCCAAGAACAAGGATTACAGGTGTGTACCACCACACCCAGCTTGAGCATGCTTCTTTACTATAGAAATTTCTCTAAATTTCTTTTTTCAAAAGAAGAATATAATAAAGTAGCATCTCATAGACTGAATTTAACCCATCTCTCCCTTGCTTCTCTAAACCTCATTTAGGACTTGAGTTTCCCAGTAGTGTCTTTGGGAAATACTCACAGCTCCAGCTGCCATTACTGAACACCTTGGAGTTGATTCCTACAGATAAGTACAGAAGGGCCAGGCTCTGCCAGACGACTCAAGAAACTGGCGTCAAGAAACTGGCGTGCAGATCAGCACCATCACCAACGCTACTGGTCCCAGTTCTCATCGTTGTGACACTGCCTTAGGTACCAAGGGTGTGGACCACGACCCTTCAGTTCTGCCAACTTGTTATCAGCATAACTTGTGGGCATGGAAGATGGAAGTTTTTTCAACTTCCATTCTGAAGTACAACTATTACTCAGGAAGAGTAAAATAACAGCAATGAGAAAAGCATCAAATAATTCTTTATTTGAATTCTTTAAAAAGTATTTTTGCCTTCCATTGTGTTTACTGAAAAATCATTTCAGTCCCTATTTTACACATTACAGGCATTTACCTATTTGTGCAATCTATTCTGCTGCTGAACAAGAGATTTACTTTCCCTCTGCCTTTTTTTTTTTTTTTGGTAATCTAATAGCCTTTCCACAGGTAACTAAAATTAAAATCAAAAGGCAACCTCTATGCACAATCTTTTTTCTTTCTTTCTTTCTTTCTTTTTTTTTTTTTTTTTGGTACTAGGGGTTGAACCCAGGGGCATTCTTCCTCCGAGTTATACCCCAGCCCTTTTTATATTTTATTTTGAAACAGGGCCTCCCTAAGTTGCTGAGGCTGGCCGTGAACCTGCGATCCTTCGGTCTCAGCCTCCGGAGTACAGGGATTATAGGCATGCACCACTGAACCTGACTTTTGGCACAGTCTTAAGAGTAACAGAGTCACTGAAAGCCAGTGATGACTGGATGTTTATTAATGATAAAGCCTTTGCCTATGCCACCAGAATAAAATATGTACCTATGAAAGCACAGGTTATCAGAGACATGTAATGTAGAATTAGGAGAATTCACTCAGAGATTGCTACAGGGCTTTGTGGCTGGGAGAGAAAACATTAGCCCACAACACTTTCCCCATTTTACGCTGATATCATACTGAAATATTTCACCATTCCACATTCTTTTCTTGTATACATTGAAACCAAATCCTAGTTGCATGGTTCAGACGTAAGTTAAACATCTGGCCCAAAGATCAGATTAACAACAAATTTGGAGAAACATCCAAATAGTATTCAATAAAGGTACTTATTTCAGAGAATACTTGTTCATAAAATACTTGAACTAGTAAACTCAGTCATGAAAAAGAAAAGAAAAAAAAAAAAACACCCCATCCATTTATTTTGTCCTTTCCCAACTTGGTTTGAAATCTTTCCAACATTTCAAAGCTGCTAAAATGTATGCCAACTCATACAAAAGAAATTAAGATGGCAGGCTGCATACATCTGCTTTGACCTAAAAACAAAAGCTGTTTTGCTCTGTCTTTAGAGCCAGCGTAATAAAAGCACAAAAAGCCCAGATGGCTTAGATTTTCTTTACACAAAGTAACTGAGAAGACTGACATTCAAACTATTTATTCAGGGCTGGGTGCAGCTTAGCAGCGCAGCAGCACTTGCTTAGCATGTCTGAGGCCCTGGGTTCGATCCCCAGCAACGTCCCCACCAAGTGACACTAAACTAGTTATTTATTTGGTACTGGGGATTAAACCCAGGTGTACTCTACCTCTGAGCTACACCCCAGTCTCATTTTCTTTTTTAATTTGAAACAGGGTCTTGCTAAGTTGCTGAGGCTGGCCTCAAATGGGCAACCCTCCTGGCTCAGCCTCTCAAGTACTGGGATTACAGGCATGTGCCACCATGCCTGGCTGACACTAAACTATTTTAATCAACAAGTCTGATACAAATGGCAATTTTAGACCCAGAATCTCTAGGAGACAAAAAGGAATATTTTCACTTTTTTGGGGCGTGTAGTACTGGGTATTGAACCCCGGGGAGTTCTACCTCTGAGGTACATGCCCAGCCCTATTTTATTTTTATTTTGAAACAAGGTCTCACTAAGTTGCAGGGGGCCTTGATAAGTTGCTGAGGCTGGCCACAAACCTGTGATCCTCCTGTCTCAGCCTCCCAAGTACTGGGATTACACGTGTGCACCACCACGCCCGGCAGAATGCTTTCACTTAAGCAAGAAACTGTTTTCTCCTGACATCCCTCCAAGTATTAGTTCATTCCACCCAGACCAGCAATGGTAGGAAAAAAGGACTTGGAGAACACCCGACATCACTCAGCTACTTCTTTTTCTTTTCTTTTCTTTCTTTTTGCGGTACTAGGGATTAAACCCAGGGATGTACTACCACTGAACTATACCCCCAGTCCTTCTTATGTTTTACTTTGAAATGGGGTCTTGCTAAGTTGCTGAGGCTGGCCTTGAACTTGCCATCCTCCTAATTGGCCTCCCGAGAACTAGGATCACAGGTGTATGCTGGCATGGCCAGCTTATGCAGCTATTTCTCATTCATACTGGCTTCACATGTAAATCCAACTCACCAACCTCTAGCTGCTGACGTATTTTCTTTAAGAGAATTTTCTTTTTCTTGCGGTACTGGGGTTGAACCCAGGGGCATTCTACCTCCGAGCTACACCCCCAGGCCTATTTTTTATTCTTTATTTTGAAACAGGCTCTCACTAAGTTGCAGAGGGCCTCACTAAGTAGCTGAGGCTGGCTGCGAACCCGGATCCTCCAGTCTCAGCCTCCCAAGTACTAGGATTACAAGCCTGCGCCACCACACCCGGCTTAAAAGAATTTTTGAAAGAAAAAGAAGAGAAATTCTCAGTTAAAGAGTGTAGGGCTGAAGTGGACAATGGCAGGGAGAAAACAATGCACAAGGCCCCGTTTATAGAAAAGCTCAAGCTAATTTTCTGACATGTAAAACGTCTTTTACTAAAACAGAAGACGGTGTTAAAACTATACTTCCATGCTGGGGTCCCCTGAGGTCAATTTGCAATCTCTGAACTTGAAGTCTTTCAGGGAGAGAATGAAAAAAAGGAGCCATTATGTTCTGGTGAGTTTTTCGTCGTTGTTGCTATTCCCCTGCATGATTCCATGCTTTTTAAGAAAATATTACAATTCAACCCAGAGCAGGGGCCTCGGGAATCTTGCCCCCAGCTACCAAGCTTCTGTTTGTGCTGGGAGGTCCGGCCCCTGGCACGGACAGATCTTGAAACTACGGATGCAACAGAGAAGGGAGCAGTCATCAACAGAAGTTTATAAATACATTTTAAAACTCAAGAAACACGGGACACATGGTTGTCACGAGGATCAAAACAAGGTCAATCCACTGAAAATAGCTTATGAACCGTTGGGAATGCTGTAAATGCCAGGTTCAGGAAGCACGTCCACCCATACGATCTCATCTCAGTCCTCGAGCAGCAATTCGGGGTCGAGAACCTTTGGGGACTGTCTAGGTTGGCAAAACCATCATCATGACTCCTCTTTGATTGACCACATGGGTCCTTTAGGAAGAGCAAACCAAATATTGCAAACTTAAAAAAAACTACCAATTAATATGTAAAATATGAAGCCAGGCATGGTGGCGCACGTGCCTGGAATTCCAGAATTTGGGAGGCTGAGACAGGAGGATTGCAGGTTCAAGGCCAGTGTCAGCAATTTGGCGAGGCCCTCAGCAACTCGGCGAGACCCTGTTTCAAAATAAAAAATAAAACAGAGCTGGGGATGTGACTCAGAGGTAGAATGTCCCTGGGTTCAATCCCCAGTAACACACACACACACACACACACACACACACACACAGTAAATATATGATTTAACTAGTTCATTTAATTGAAGAAATCAGAAAAGATGTTCTGATTCCCGCTTAGGATGAATGGATAGGGGATGGATGGATGGATAGATAGATAGATAGATACACTGAAAAGACCAATGGAAAAAAAGTCTGTATATAACTTGGGCACATTAAAAGGATAATACGGTTGAAAGCACATTTTTAAAAAAAATGACAAAGTAACAAAAAGTACATATTCTAGGTCACCTGTGATGTTTATTGCTGTCAATAAGTGATTGGGTACCCTGGCTTCATCATGGATCTATAGAAAAAGTCCTTCCACCGTGAATATGTAAATGAGCTCATTTATTATGCAGGGCTTTATTTTCAGTGTTGTCCTAAATGCATTCGCTCACAGGAGTGCACTGGGCAGCAGGTAGCAAAAAGTTCACTCACTTTTTTTGTCTCTGGTTTTCAGACAGGAACCAAAGTTCTTAACAGTGCTGTGAATTCCTAGAGTCAGATTACTTCAGGGTTTGTCTGTTTTACTTTCTGGGCCTAGACTAGCTGGACCCCATTCTCCTCGAGCAGAAAGCAGCCCGGGAGGCTGAAGGAGGCCTGGCCGGCCAGGAGAAGCTGGCTTTCCTCCCGATGTTCCTGCTTCCTCTCCCATAACCTTGATCAAAGCTCTCGGGTTCAAGTCTGTTCACACATAAAATGGCAGAGCCAAACTAAATGATCTGGAAAGCGCTTTCCTCCCCCCAGTTCCCTGAGTTTAACAAATACCCAGTAAATAAATGCTCGAATTAAAACGACCCGTGTAAACCTCCTGGGAATTTCTTCCAGGAATTCCTTAAAAAGACTGCCAGGCGGCCATAAAGGAGCCAAGGAATAACGATAGTAAACTGCACACCTGGGGACCAGTGAGGGGGGGAAGGAAATGGAATGGGAATGGTGCTCGCCCGAGACCTGACATAAGCCAATGCCAGGCACCACTCTTAAAACCCATTACATTAAAAAAAATCAAATATCATTTCATTATTATTCCTCCTCCTCCTCCTCCTCCTCCATTGGTGGTACTGGGGATTGAACCCAGGGGCATTCTACCTCTGAGCTACACCCTCAGCCCTCTTTTTGCTTTTGAAACAGGGTCTCGCTAGGTTGCTGAGACTGGTTTCAAAACTGTGACCCTCCTGTCTCAGCCCCTGGAGTACTGGGATTATAGGCATGTGCCAACACACCTGGCGTCATCTCTCAAAGATAACAAAGTCTTCCCTCTAAAGGAAACATTCATGACAAGCTCTCACGTGCTTGGGCAGAAGAAGAGGCAGGAGGAAGCCAGGCGTGGTGACACACGCCTGCAATCCCAGTACTTGAGAGGCTGAGACAGGCAGGTCACAGGTTCGAGAACAGTCTCAGCAACCTAGTGAGACTCTCAGCAACCTAATGAGACCCTGTTTCAAAATAAAAAATAAAAAGGGCTGACAGTACAGCTCAGAGGCAGAATGCCTTTGGGTTCAATCCCCAGTGCCATTAAAAAAAAAAAGAGGCAGGAGGAAAGCAATGCCTGCATCTTCAGGTGTAAAATCTGTGGCATTACAATTTTCCCAAAAAACATGAGTCCAGCTGTTCATTCTTGAAGGCTGTCACCCCATCTGCTGCGGAGCCCTCCTTTGTCCCTGATCCTCAGCCCCCATTCCTCCGGTGGGCTACCTCCTGTCCTATCCAGGCTAGCATCCATTCTTCCCAGCAGGTTGGAGTAGCGGGTCACACTCCACATGAGGGTCCACATCAAGCCTCTCGTTAACCCCCGCCTCGTCCCAACTAAGCACCCACCTGGGCTCTTCCACAGCGCCCGCTTCCTAAGCCCGACTGATCTGTCCATCTTCTCAGAACTATGAAAAAATGCCATGCCTATCTTCAGACATGAGACTGTAACTAGAGAACACCTAAACTGATTTTCTTAAAGCACGTAAGATTTCACTCACTGTTCTCAACTACAATCGCAATGTGAAGTTTAAACGTCAAAGTATCACCTTTACTTTCAGAAATAATAAAATGTGACCCATGATGAACCCTACAATAACTTGCTAGATATGGCTTGCCCTTCTACCATGTGTTACCTTTTTCTTTTCTCCTTAGGTTTAAAAGACTATTTATTTGAAATTCCCATATAATGGAATATTATTCTGCAATAAGAAGGGATGAAGTACTGCTATATGCTATAACATGGATGAACCTTGAAAACGCCAAGACAAACGAAAGAAGCCCAGAACAGAGGAACACATACTCTAGGGACATTTTTCTTCTTTTTGCAGTGCTGGGTTCAAACCTAGGGCCTGTGTTTGCCAGGCAAGTGCTCTACCACTGAGCTACAAAAGATCCTAGTCCCCAAAGATCTCATATTGTATGATTCCACTTATTAATTTTGAGAACAAGCAGAGTTATAGGAAGTCCAGGGCTGGAGAGAGGATATTGGGAGGGCCGGGGATGATAGTTTAGGGGTACAGGGTTTCTTTTTTGAGTAATGAAAATATATGAAATTTTATTGTAGTGCTCATTACATGATTCTTTGAATATTTTAATTATTTTATTTTATTTTATTCATTTATTTATTTTGTGGTACCGGGGATTGAACGCAGGGGCGTTCTACCTCCGCGCTACACCCCCGGCCCTATTTTCTATACTTTACTTTGAAACCGGGTCTCACGAGGTTGCGGAGGGCCTCACTAAGTAGAGAGAGAAAGGGAGAGAGAGACAGACAGACAGACAGCTGAGGCTGGCTTCAAACCCGGATCCTCCGGTGTCCGCCTCCCAAAGTACTGGGATTACAAGCGTGCGCCACCACGCCCGGCTTCTTTGAATATTTTAAAAGCCACTGAATGGTACATTTTAGGTGGGTGAATTGTATGGGATATGAATTACATTGCAAGAAAGCTCTTTTTTTATTATTGGTGCATTGTAATCATACATCTTGATGGGTTTCAGGGTAGTAGAAGTATATATCAGTCAATTAGCCCTCCCCCAATCCCCACCCCCATTCCCTCCCCCTTCTTAAATTAAAAAATAAACCTATTCCTTTTCATTTCAGACCACAGCTCAAACTCATGAAAGTCTAGCGAATCTAAGCCTGGGTGCTAAGATGTGGCTTCAGCCACTTGTGCCCCTTTAGCTAAAAGTAACATCCTCAAACTATTCTAAAATCGCCGTCAAAGATAGCCATGTGCCGATAATGGACACCCGGAGTGTAATGGCTACTTTCCTCAGAAGATAGGAACTATTTTCTCTATGGCATTTATGTTATTGCAGAGCGTGTGGCAAACAGGGGACACTGAAAATATATGTGGAGTTTTAGATGTTGACATCTACGCCCACTAGTGCCACCTCCAGCAAGTATCTACAAGGGTCACAGCCTATTTTCCAAGTCAAGTTAAGACCTGGTGGAGAGAAATAAATCAACAGAGCAGAACAAATGTTTTAAATAAGCTATGCTTAAATTTTAAATATAAAATTAAGTTTAACAAATTTAAATTAATTATAACTTTAATTATAAATACACTTATAAAAAAGTAAATGCTAACATTGAAATAGCAGCAATTGTAACCTCCCCGGTCTACCTCTGCTCTGGAAGGAAATCGGGTTAATGGGCCAGGACTTGCCCTTTCCGGAGGCATGCTGGCAGCACTCCCTGGAGGCGTGGTCTCTTTTGAGTCCTTTGTTACAAAAGCTTCCTGAAACTGGGGGCAGCATATGTTCCAGCCCATTGTCACAGGAGTGACTGTCTCTGGGCTCAGCCAGTTCACATCTGTCATTAGCTGTGTTCGCGAGAGCAAAAGCAGATGCTTGGAGGGAGACACCATGAACTCGGACGTGGCAGGAGGATGGATCCAGTTCAGAACAGAGGATCGTTCCAGGGGAAGGAACTACAAGCTGAACTCTCAAGGGGAAGCTACCCTGTTATCCTCACTGCGAGACTCAGGAACAGGATTAATTATTTCAGAATTACTCCGAGAACCATTCGGAATACCCGAACAGTAGCGAGATGAAAGGCTGACTTCGCTCTCTGCGACGAAGCCACTGTGCTGGGAACTTCTAATCCAGGCCATGTGCTGGATCTACAAATGCAATATTAAAGTTTTACGTGAGATTGCACAAGCCGGCTATAAAATCTTCATCTAGAAAGCCCTTTGGGGGATATTTTTCCCCCTCAAAAATCCATTGGAATAATCAAAATCATCTCACTCATGGCAGTGTGCGCTGCGGCCATTTCATCTTGAACTTCAAAAGAAATCCGGAAGAAAAAACTCTTCCAGAGGAATAGTTCCTCAGAATAGTTTAAAAGGATCAATGAATCATTTGAGTAAAACAAGAGGTGAGCTAGATCCGACAGATGAACTTGAACGACGCAGTCTTGCTCAAGCTCCTAGGTTCTGATCCGGGCAGGGACTCAGGAGAGAGGAGCAGACTGCGATGAACCCACTCTGGGGTGCGCCGCCCTGAGTGATATTTCTTTCAATTTTCCACCCCAGGGCCTCTTTCTTTTCTTTTTTTCTTTTTCCTTTTTTGCGGTACCAGGGATTGAACCCAGGGTCATTCTACTTCCGAGCTACACCCCCAGCCCTATTTTTTTTTTATTCTTTATTTTGAAACAGGGTCTTACTAAGTTGCAGAGGGCCTCACTAAGTAGCTGAGGCTGGCCGCGAACCCGGATCCTCCGGTCTCAGCCTCCCAAGTACTAGGATGACAAGCGTGCGCCACCCTGCCCGGCTCCCTGGGCTTCTTTCTAGCTCCTGGCCTGCTGTCCTTTGATGCCAGCTGGTAGGAACAATGGAACAGAAGAGCGTACCAGACAGAGCCCATCTATGGAAAGTTTGGGGGTCCTAACAGCAGCTTCAAAATAGGGGGTCACTCTCCTTCTCGGGCATTTGCATCTCACTTTGAGATCTAGGAAGATGTATTATCCTAGCAGAGCAGATAGTAAGTTAACAGTTGAACTGTTCGTATTGTGAATAAGCATGAGGGTCAACATTTAGACAGCAACTTCTGGATATGTCGAAGCAACAGTCAACTGGCTTTGTAAAAATACTTCAAGAAGGCTGGAATTAACACGCGGGCTTCTCCCATTTCCGCGGTGCCTGGGAGCGGCGCTCTGTTAAGCCAGTCCAGAAAAAAGCCACCGGGTTAGACTAAACCATTGACAGGTGTTAGTGTTTAAAACTAAGATCTGCAGAGCCTCTCGCTTCTGACGCAGCGCTGTTCAAGAATGGTCCCTTTATGTCTGCAGCAGTCAAAAAAAAGGTAGTTTGGCCTTGTGAGCGACCATCTGTGTTTTCAAAGAACATGTTTGGGG